>JAPMOQ010026053.1:0-19903 GCA_026543055.1 Argiope trifasciata | reverse complement strand
AAAAATTTAAATTTTCTTTTTCTCAACAGTTTTTCAAGCTGAAAAATTAATCATTCGCATTTGAACGAATCAGTACCTGACAGTTATCTCTTCTGCATCTTTCAATGCGAACGCACAGTGCGCAATATTCGTATTGACAAAGAATTCTCTCTGTTCAGCAAGTCATTCTGAATGCACGGTATTTTCGAGTGCAACTAATTTTAGAATGCAGCGTCCTTTGTTCTTGCGATATTTCGACATGCATATTCTTACTAAGTTATTAGCGAACAGCACTTATCATGACTTATTCAAAGGTACATATCTTTGCAATAAAGTAACGCTTTGTTATTTTCCGCTGCAATCTTATCTTAATCTGCTGAGAGCATGCACTTTTGAGCAATATTTAATTTCTTTTGCAAGAAGTTCGATTGGGAAATTCTAAGAAGTCAGATGGCCAGAAGCTAATCTTCAGGAGGGAACCAAACTTGACCAGTTCGAAGCGAATCAATAATAATAACAATTTGTTTTTGTGCATCAGCTGAATTTGGACAACATGCGCTTTTTATTTACTAATGTAACGACAACAAAACTGGCATATTCACATTGCAGTCAGAAATGTAATTTTGACTAAATATAAAATTAACATTAAAATACTGTGTATTCTTATAAAATTAATATTTTATACAGTATATAATTTTAAATTCAATGCTGCCATTTTATTCCAAAAATAATTCAAATTTTTCTTTTTATTCAGCATTTTTGGATTAATTAGGAAAAGAATAAAATTACAAATAACATTGCCATTTTTTTTTTATTTACTGAAATATTTTTTGAAGTTCTTTTAATTAAAAAAAGTAACTCAAAATGGTGTAATAATAATAATAATAATAACAAATCAATCTTACTATAAGGCACAACTTCAGTATACTTAAATGTAGAAACGAAGTTTTTTTTTTATATCGAAAATACAGACATGGAATTCGAAATATCCTGAAGTGCGGATATCTTATTTTAAGTAACTAGAAATTTAAATCTTTTCATATTTTTTTTTAATATTTAATGAATGCTTCGACTTTCTTTTCATAAATATCGTGACTGAATTTAATTGCATTAACACAATGCCTCACTGGATAAATTTTTTAATTTTACGTCCAAAATGTATATCAAATATAGATACGTATGCGTATTTGTTTTCTATATTTTAATTAAATAATAAAAGAATGCTTTTAAAAACATTTTTAACTTTATTATCTTATATTCTTGTCTTTTGCATCTTCCATAATTCGTTATTTTAATTTTGCGCTATCTTATAATCAAGTTTTCTCAAATTTGGTTCAGATAATGCCTTTGATGTTGAAAAAGATGTAATAAAATTCAGCGATTAATTGATAATTAAATTCCAAAAATATCAAAATATTGTATTTTCATCGGCAAAACGCAACTATATATAATTCCAGATGCACGAATTGAGTCGGAATTTGATTACAAAATTTCATCTTCGCAAAGATGAAACAAGTTCAGTCAAATTATCAGTGGGGGTAGTCGCCCAAAAACTTTTTCGATTATTCTCTAATAACAATGTTATCCCCCATTTCAAGTTGTTGACCTTGGCCCCGAATACCTTGCATGGCAATGATGAACAATAGTTACGAAATATTTCTTTGGCATGAGTTTAGTATTTTTCCTGATTTTATCATGTGATCCTTTGCGATCTTTTTGATAATTATTTCCCGATATTTACCAATAGATATTCAAAAATCGAATTTGCTTGTTCGTTTTCTCCATACCGATTGAGAACGAAATTTAACAAAGAACTTGGTTTTGTGATTATAATAAAATTAATTATAATAACAAAACCATTTACCAAATTTCATATATTTTTAAGTCATTGTGTTTTTGAATTATTGTATTTACATGTTTGTGAAAACACAGATAAACAGAAAATCAACCCCTTGACAGATCCCTCTGATTCTACATTTGATAGATATTTACATTTTAGATGTTAAATCTATGCAGAAAATTTATTTGTCTAGCTGTTTTTGTTTCACAGTTACTGTGCCAATTTATATTCAGACAGCCGGACAGACAAAATTTCTGTAAGGAAATTTTCCTTGAATTTAATAGAAATCTCAAATTTATTGTAATGAACATGTATCAAATTTCGTCAGTTTCGTTCATAGCATTTTTCCGTTATCTTTGTCACAGATAGATAAAATGACATGAATATTTTCTTTTATTAGAATGTTTATTATTTCAATCTTAATGATTAGTTTCGATTTGAGTATTCACAAGGTCTAAGTGTCGAAATTCTTCAAAATACAGAGTTCGAAATTAGTGACGATTATAATATCTTTATTTGTCCTTCGTACACGTGATGTTAGTGCCGCAATCGATACTTCTTAAAGGTTGTGCATTTTTATAACTTAGTATAACAAAAAAATCAAACAAAACATGTAATACAGGGTGCAGTTAAAAACATTTCCATTTATTTGGTCTCAATTATTATCGAATGGGTAGATTCCAACCAACTTCCGTTTTACCTTCTTCTTGCATACAGCTGACCACCTCGCCACCACTGAAAGTATCAGTATCTACAGGATTTGTTGTGGTCGACTGCTGAATAAGTATTGTCCAATGATCGAACAGTCAAACCAACATTCCTATCTGGATAGTAAATAGTTGTCTTTCTCCCCATCTGCACCCTCTCAAACAGTTGGAATGAAACTATCAATCTTTAACATCATATCCTTCAGGGTATTGAGATTACATGGGAGAGACTTACCCTTGAGATTACCATCAACTTTCTTCCATTTCACCGTCAAACTTCTCAGAAACTGTTATTTTTTTTTAATGTTAAAAGTGGTGTATTGCTATGTAAATAAATAAAAATTAGTTGTGGATCTAAACTATTTGATTTTAACAAAAATCAATGGGCGGAGGTCTCAGTTTCTATCTTACGTTTATGTTGATTCTTAACATTCACACTTCATTTGGGGATTATTGCTAATATTTTCTTTCAGCATTGTTTTCATTTTGTATTTGACATTACAATTTTCTTCAACTAATAGATAACTATTTATTTCTTTTCGATTTTAATGAAGAATTTTGTTTTGAGTTTTTACGAACATTATGGATAGAGAAGATACAATTGCAGTGATATTGAATAAAATCTTTAATATTACGATATACCAGCGGGTGACCGAGCTCCGCTCGGAGAAAACAGGTATCGAAGCTAACTCGAAGATTTAAATTTTCAATTGGGATTTATCAAAACAATACATGCCATAAGAAAATTTGTGAAACCATTGGTGAAAAGATAACCGGTTAAAGTGCATCATTGTAAACTATTCTAAACAAAGTTAGAGTTTGGAAAGGGAACTATTCTATACAAAGGTAAAGTAAAGGTAAAGATTGAAATGTGTTGAAGTTCAATATTTTTGACAAATTTATTTAAAAAAACCAAACATATATACATACATAAGAAACATATTATAAACCTATAACAGTATAAACATAAAACTTTATTAGTTCGCCATATTGGCTATAGATGGCAGCACGTTACCGCTTAAAAATTTAAGTAGCCATTATGGCGAACTAATAAAGTTTGAAAATATCCTATCTGTAACTCCGAACTGCTCGACCGTAGCGCTTCAAAACCGGCGCCAATCGATTCCTCGTGGCCAAAAACCCCAGACCCCCAAGTTTACCGGAGTTTATTAATTCTGGGGCGATTTTCGACTTGGCAACAATTCCTCGTATTATAGTATTAGATTTACGACTAAATTGTTTTACGAATAGTTTTGTAAAACAGCACGCTGTCAATGCGCATTAAATTTTCTCCTGTAACTTTTGTTATTAAACCTGATAATAAAATCTGAAATAATAGTGCATGTGAATGGGTTAATCTACTAGTATTAATAGAAAACTAAATTTGATGAAATTTCTGACTCTTATTGTTGAAGGAAATAGATTTAACTTTATATGGAAATATGCTGAATACTTAAAAAATTTTCAAACAATTTGATTAATTTTTTAGTTATTAATTACCAATTTTAAACAGAATTCAGCGCATTTTTTTTCTATTGGCTTTCTTTTTTCAATCCTCTTTAGTTAGCATCACTAACTATTTAGTCATTAAACAGACGGTAATTCATGGCTGCAAAAATAATCAGGCCAAATTTTTCATTTGTGTGTTAAGATTTTTCAGTTGTTTGACAATAATGATTTTCTCAAAAGTATACAGAAGAATCTTATAAGCAATGTACATTTAATATCTTTAATTACAAATTTTTCAAATTTAAATTTCTTCAATTGTATATATTATGCACATAAATTCTTAATGGTTTTTAAAAAGCATTAAACAGGGTAAATGTATTAAATACCAAACATAAGAATAATCTAATCTTTACTCAGACAGAAAATTTATTGATTATTTTCGTCAGTATTTCTAGAAAATATCTTATTTTCTAAACTTCTTAGAGCTAAAAATAATGCATTTTTCATCCAAAAAATATAATTCAATAAATTTATATATTGACCCCTAATTTATTATTAAAAATTTTCTTCGAAAATTTACATAACATTAAAGCCTTTACAATCTTTATAGACCTTATTAAAACTTCACTGAAAATTGATTTTCCATTAGTATAATAATCGAATGTTTCCAACGAAACGTGAATTCAATGAAAAATGGCCAAGGTTAGAAGTTTTTCAATTGGTCAAACAAGCCTTTATTGTATAAAAAAAGAAAAGAAAATGAACGAAATTTGGAACGATTGCTTACATACTTTCCGATGAAGAAGTTTCAGCAATAAAAAAGGTTTCGTTTCGCCATCTAAAGGTTCATGGTTAAGCATTGTACTGTTTCTGGCTCACAAAACTAGATTTAAACGAAGGTTTTGCTATTAAATTCTTTTATCTACATCTATGAAGAAATTCTTTTAGAAAACTTAGTTCGAAAATTAACATAGATTTTGTGACGAACAACAACGAATATATATATATATATATATAAAGATAATAAATCCTAAAAGAATCCTTTGTATCCAGTTTAAGAACAATTCTTTAAAAACTCTAGATAAATTATTTTTATAAATATAATAATATAGATTTATTGTACTTTGTATTGAGCTTTAATTCAAATGCTTAGAAAAAGTAATTCCAGAAGCAGAATACTTTGTATCAAATATTTAGTTAAATGTCGAATCTTATTACAAATTATCAGATATTTTTCACATTATTAAATTCTAATATAGCATCAAAAATACATCTAAAACAAATGCCATTCAGTTTCATTCTAAATAATTGTTCGGTACTATTCGCTTTTAACAACTAAAAAGTGGCAAGGAAAATTTTCCATGAAGTATAAAAATATACTCAAGAACATTATTATTTATTATGGAAAATTTGATCATGCGAATCGCATATTATATATAGTTTGACGACTGAAATCGCTAAATTGGAGATCTTGCGATTAAATTTCGCCAATTAAATTCTAAACTAGGCGAATTAAACTCAAATTTATTTATAGTATTTCAGCATTCCACGATTTTGAGATTTTGTTTGACGTCCAAGTTTTTGATTAAAGAACACACATATATTTTAGAATAATTTAATATATAATATTCATTTCTTTTCTCGCAAAATAATAATAAGGAAATGTTTTTTAAAAGTTTTTCACTTTAAAATTCAAATTTCAGTTCATAATTTCTGGTGCATGTGAAATTCCGATATTCATCCAAAAAATAATTATTTAATCGAATTTTTTCCTTTCGTATGTAAGTTTTTATATTGGTTCTAAAATTATCATGGATTAACAGTATCAATTTAAAAGAGCACAAACGATGAATTTGAAGCAGAAAATTTTCACAAGCTTCAAAAGACTTATTAATTCTTAATAATTTATTTATTTCATATTTCATTAAAAACATTTTGGTTCTAAATATTCTTAGTAAAAGAATATGTTTTTATTTGTAATTTTATTTAAAAAAATTTATTTTGTTGACTAGAATTTCGAATAAACGGAAGCAATAATATACTCAAGAAAATAAATTGTTCGCTATGAAATGATAGCAATAAAGAATAATAATAATAAAAAAGTTACATTACGTATTAATCGTATTCCAGGAAAACCAAGTAAAATAATTTAAACAATGATAGTTTCAGTTGCACCATTTATGTTTAACATTAATAATAAAACGATTTTAAATGTACATAATGATCCGTAACAAAGTATTTTTTATTCCAATGATTGAATTTAATAACTTTTTTATATTTCTTTTACGTTCGAAATGTTTTTGATCTAAAAGAAAAAATTTTTTAGAAAGAAATTTAAAAAAATATCATTTGCAAAAACAGATTTTTTTAAAAAAACAACGTAGATATTTTATTTCTGTCTCAATCAACATTTTGAAAAAAAAATGGGGGAAAGAAAATAGGAAAACATCAAATGTAGAATACCTTACCTTATGCAAAATATTCCTGATATATCGCAGAAAGTGATGTTCTGAAAAATTCTACAACAGATTTTGGAATAAAAAATTACAACTATAGAGGAAAATTTTCTTAACTGTGTACTCTCAGTAAATACAAAATTGGGAATTTCGAAGTCCGAACGAAGCAATAGCGTACGCCAAAAAAAGGAATGATTAAACAAATCAGCCTTTTTTATCAGCCAGAATTAAGCCTCACTAACGTTATGCAATACTTTTGCTCAATGTTGATCAATTTCTTCTGTGGAGTTCTGAGTGACTTTATCAAGGTTTTGTCACAAATGTTTTTATTGACAAATTCGGAATAATAAGGAAAATGGAATTATTACAGATTCTTCCGAGAATTGAAATTATTGGAATTATTTTATAATACAATTCTTCATATTACATATTCAAGTAATTCAAAACTATATCTGTTAGTAAAACTATAACCATATTTATGCAATAAAGCTATGATATTTGTTTTATACTGTTAATAATTTACTTACATCAATGAGTAAAACTAATGGTTATTTTTGTAGAATTTCCCCAAATTTCTTTCTGTTATCTAAAGGATTAACTTAGTTCCACTCTCAATTATTTATATTTGCTGTAGTAGTATATTTTTTTCTGTTTTTCTATTGAACTTTGAATAATTTAATAATTAATTGATAAAATTATTTAATAATCTTGTGACTCGAGAAATAAATATCTTTTAGAAAACGATAAGTTTTTGAAAAAATTAATTTAAAATTCATTCTCAAAATTATAATTTAAAAATATTTTTCCAGCGTTTCTTTTTTTTTTATTTAAAGTCTTTAGAATTGATTATATTTTACATTATAATAAGCTTTTTATTTTCTTCCATTGTATTATTTATTAATCACATTTTATATTACGATATATTTGATAAAATAGTTTTATTTTTTCAAAAAAAAAAAAAAAAAACGTAATTTAAAAATGGTTTCCAAGCTTTTCTTGCATTAATACATTTGACATTTATTATTGTTTACATTATAATAAGCTGATTATTTTCAATCATTATATTATTTATTAATCACATTTAATTTTAAAATAAATTTGCTAAATATTTTTATTCCTACCAAAGAATTGTACTAAGGAGATTTCGATTTTCTGTGTGTCTGTGTGTGCGTGCGTATAAAAGGAAGTACATATTGTGTAAGTTCAACCGAGAAAAAAAAACTGTGATAAAAAATTATTTTGATGACAAAATAATTCCATCCATTAGTTTTGCTCATAACTTATTGAAATTATTTTAATTACAATTAAATTGTCATATAAGAGTTAAAATGTAAAATGCAGTAAATTTATATCATTAAACCGCTTGTGATAGTCCAAATATGGGGTGGAAAAAACTAACACCGATTATTAATTTTCTTTCAAATGATTTCATTTAAATTTCTCTTTAGTTACTTATTAGCTAATTTTTTATCACTATTGTATCTCTTAGATAAGTATCGTGTAAACTGTATTCCTAAAATTGTTCTATGTTGCAATATAAACTTAAAGAAGGTTTTTCATGTGATCTATTTAATTCTAATGTTCTTAAGAAGTATTATTTTTTGTTGTACGAATTTGAGCTATTCCAAGCAGAGGATTTCTTTTATTTAGATATTTCTATTTCATTCGTTTCTTTTCAAAAGGTTTTAAAATATAAGACGTGTGCTTTAATCGATATAATTTTCAAAAAAAAAACCCTTTTGTAATACTATATTAAATGTTTGTCACTTGTTATCAGTTATTCACTAGCAGAATATATAAAATGAATAATATAAATGAATAACAAATCCAATGTACAAAATTCAAACTACAATTAAAAGAAAACATAAAAATTCTTACCTTTTTAATTAGATCAAACAGCAAAATTTGAAAAAAAAAATTATTTTGAAATAAAGACGCTTATATTATAAAAAATATTCCAACTACGCACAAGAAAATTCTTTTCAATGCTAACGGGCTTTCCGTTCCTTTTAAAAGGCGTTTAAAATAATTTTTTTTTAATGTTCGAAAGTAGGATTGTCGCACGATACTAAAAAAAGGAGCGAATCAAGTGAGCTTCTTATCAACTTGAGCTAAGGATTTGCAATGTTGTGCAATCGACTTACACAACATTGATTGAATTTTTTCTTTTCCCAACATTGTTCCTGTTCCTTGTTAGGGACACATGGGTATTACTAATGTTTACAAGTCCCAACTAAAGAGTAAGTGGTATTGCGCAATTTTGGGACGAATCGGAACTGCATATGCAAGAACCGTCCTTGCAGCACATCAGTTAGGTTCGTAAAAATGATTAGTTTATTCAGCTTCGAATCATACGAATCAAGATACATGTTTTAAAAAAAATCGGAATTAAAAAAATAACACTTTTATTATACCGTATAATATATATAAAAGACGCATAATTCTTTTTATTGAATAGTACAATTTTCGATAAAAGTGTAACATATTTATGGGTTTGTATTAAAGATTTATCTTTTTTTCACTAAGCTGCAATAATCTGTCATTTTTGGGGGGTGGCCACGGTGACCTGGTGGTGAAGTATTTGTTTGAGACCCTATTCAACCTAAGAACCGTCGTGCAAGCCAGCCCGATGCACATTAAATCCGCCAGGGCCTAACATCTTCCCGCTGGTGGGGCATGGTGTGGAGGGCAGGGTGCCATCTCAGGTGTCGTCTTCGTCATCTGGCTAGAGCTCAAATTTACGAGATCCATCCCAAAATAAGGCGCTGTTTAAACGTTAATACATAACTAAACAATATTTTTAGGTAGCCTTTTTTGTTAGGCCGGGATAGCCTGGTTAATAAAGCGTTGGACTCGCATCCTTAAGGTTAGGATTCCAATCCCGCCGGCCGAAGAATCTTCACGTGTGTAGTAACAGACTCGTGTATAAATGTGTCGTGGTCATAAAGTCCTCCATGTCGAGAATATCACAGTAGGGTACTGGTTTAGAGGCGATCGTTCTCTGATTCAGGTCACAATTACGATCAGGGGATGAGTAAATAAAAATGCTTGAATGAAGTCAGACCCATAAAAAGGGTTGTGACAGCAAAGTCGTACTCTTGACCGTAGATGGCGCTACTGAAAAAAAAATCAAGAATCGTGCCCTGTAGATTTAAATCGCTGTCTTCGTAATAGCGGAGGCAAGTGCCATAAAAAACAACACAAAAGGTAGTATTTTTATAGGAAGATGAGTGATTTATTTCCTACTATTTTATTTGATTCCAGGTTTTAGAACTGGCATATTCAGTTTGTTAATTAAATGGAATTATTTTTAATGACTTTCATAGAGGAAATAAATTTTTTAACACACCTCTTGTTTTTAATTATATTGCTATCATGAGTTTTTGTTTACAGTAAAAACAACAGATGTATGCAACTGAATGGTTTCACAATGAGATTTCTTAAGCACGATTACATGTCTCTTTTGTGTCATAGGCAGATATTTTGCCGCATAATGCTTCATATCAGCTCTCTCATGACAACCCGAGTTTTTTTTTCTCCCTTTCTTGTTCAAAAAATGACGAAATTCTCATTACTCATGGAATTTTTGATTGCAGAGGGCGTTTTTCTTAAGAATCATGCATTCATATTTTTATTAATTCATGTTGCAATCAAAAGTATTTCATAAATAAAAATAAATGCATGTTTTAGTAATCAAGACTGGTTACATTTCGACGCAACTCACATATAATGCTTCATTTTTTCCGAAATACCTAAAATAATTAAAGATGCACTCATCATCATAACTAATGTGGCTGCTACTTTTGATGAATTATTCATGATGGATATATTTGGATGGGCCCCCTAATTCAGATGGCGAGTTCGGCAAGTGAGCTAGAGCCTCCCTCTCCAAGTTTCCACACCACACCATCTGGTGGATGTTTGATCTCGATGGATTTAGTGTGCAACTGACCCGCTTACGCGACGGTTCTTCGTTAAATCAGGTCTCGAACTTGAAACCTTCGAATTCTGATGCTGGAACCTTACCACCGCAACCTTCTGATTTGTGAAAAAATGATACAAGTGAAAAAATTATGAAATGAGTTTGTCTTTTTATTATTATTATTATTATTTTAAATGTTTTAGTTTGTTCCGAAATATAAAAATGCATTTTTAGTTCATCTTTCTTTCCTCCCCTTCATATTTGATAATAAAAATGTCTCGCATTTCGAATACTCTCCATCATTAATGTTTTTACATGATTAAAATAATGTCATTAAAGTGGGAACTGCTTAAAATTTCTCAACACATATCTCATCATGTATGGCGCCATGTTGCATCATTAATCACGTGATGCTTCCCATCGATAATCGGCAGACGAGAGTTCAGCGTTGAGACTAAGACGTAGAGCTCACTCTTTAGATCTTTTTTATGCGTTAAATCTTACTTTAGTTATGTTTAGTCCTTTTAAATCTTAATAAACACATTTTACATATTAATGCTGGTCGTTGCCTTTCCTCATATTTCCACATTAATGGTGTTTCACTAAACTAACTGTGTTCAACTGAACATTTATAATCATGCCAAATTTCATTCGATTTATTTTGAAGAAAAAAATTATTTCAACAATCATCATATATTATTGTTACGAATATATAATACAGTTTCCCCAACATGTTTGTGTTATAGTACAAAATGTAGATTAACAATGATAATAGAAATCGAGTGAGAAGCCTCACAGCTTGGCAATAAACTTGGCGACAAAACTGAAAATTCTGTAAAATACAATTATGATCCTATCTCTCCTAGGAACCGAAATATGGGAAATTCCACAAGACGTTATGCGCAGTCCGGTGCCTATGAATATCGAAAGTGTTCGAAATAGTTAATTTATCTCTCGGTAATTCTACCCATAGATCGAGCTGGTTTTATTATTGCTATTACTGTTATTTAATTTGCGATTTGTTGTCCGCTTGCGTTATTAATTTTTGTGGAATAGTATTATTTATTGTGGTGTAATATCCTTTGCGTAAATTTTGACTGAAATTGTTGTCTGTATTTCGTGCTTTTATAGAACTAAACTTTTTTTTTTCTTTTCATTATCCAATTAATTTACCGAATACTCAACCACAATTCGGCACGAATTATTACGATTGCATGCTCTATTTTTAAAAAGAAGAATTTTATGATATTTTAATTAAAGTTAAACCTGCACTGACATCTTTTCAATTTCAGGAATTAAAAATTATCGTACTCTGATTTATTTACAATATAACAGCACGCACATTCTAATTGCGATCCATTAAACTAATTTCTGAATCTTTAGGATCGATATATATTTTCAATACACTAAAGATGAAGAATTATATTTCATGTTGTCTGAGACAAAAAATAAAATACTTTAAGAATTACGAAGTCAATTTTTTTTATATACTCTTCTATCCTATAAATCATATTTAGCAAATGCTTCTTGACATAATAGCATTGTAAACAAACAAGTTAGTTCTCTAAAATTATAAATAAATTTCTTCTATGACCAAAACTTACTATCTATGAGTTTCATTTACACAGGCCAATCAACGTCTGCCTTGAAAATTTGAATACCGGATCTTCCACAAGGGGGACTTTGAAATAGCTTAAAATTACCGAACAGAATGACATTCCAAGTCAGTTTCACAAATCACTCCGTTTCCTGAAATATGAAACCCTCACTTTTTTTAAAGATTTAATGTATCAAGTAATGTAATTTTGCTACTAATTATAACGTAACGATCATGGAGCCGCGGTGGCCTGGTATCGGTGGGTTTCGGAATCGGAGGGTTTCAGGTTCGAAACTCGATTCCACCGAAGAACCGTCTTGTGAGGGGGTCTTTTGCACGTTAAATCTGTCAGGCCAAACGTCCTCCCGTTGGTGTGGAGAGGGGGGTGTCAGTTCAGGTGGCGTCCTCGTCATCTGACCGTGGTTCAAAATTACGACATCCGTCTCAAAATAGCCCTCCTGTGGCTTTAAAACAGGACGTTGATATAACTAAACCAAACATAGTGATTGGATTTGAGCACAGCTTAAAAATTTAGATATTATAATTTTTCAATATTTCTTATGAAATAAAAAATGAAATATAATTCTTCAGATCATTTAAAATATTTTTCCAATTGGAATATATTTGCCTTTATTTCTCACAGTTTAGAAGTTAACAATTGGGTGGAACACGCCTTCTAATCATAGCATCAAAAATGTCTCATTATTTTACGAGTGCATTTTTTAAAACTAATTACACTTTCGGCAACTAATTATCTTATCATTTTTTTTTGGTCCACTATCCTACTAAATACTATGTAGCGCATGCTTGAATTCTGGTTATCTGAGAGACAACAAGCATTCTACGTTGTCTTTCAGATAACCAGAATTTAGATTCAGTAATGCAAGGAGAATGAGGATTTCGAACTTCTTTCTGAGCTAGATGCTCAATAGCATTGAATAAAGATGCCTTTTGCAACTAAACAATATGCAAAAAAAAAAAAAAAATGCGCATATCTCAGCAGATAATGCACATGACCACATGACTTTTTTTAAATCCTATTTGCAGTGGTACTGAAATTGAGATGTTTAAAACATAAGCATAATTACTTTGTTTAATAATTCATATACACCCTAAACTTATAATTGTGCGAGTGATGTTATTTTTGAAAATATTTTTTTGAAAAAAACTATGCACAAATATTTTATTTATTATTGGTTCTTAATTATTGTCGATAAGGCACACAGTTTTTAATTAATAATTCATATATATCAGCAAATTATAATGCCGATAATGATGCAATTTTTGAAAATTAAAAAAAAAACTATACAAAAATATTTTATTGTTATTATTATTGGTTTTTAAAATCTATCAATAAGGCATTATTGGCTAAAAATTCATATTATATTTAATAATTCATGTACATTAGGAAATTATAGTGGCGATAATGATGTTATTATTTAAAAATATAAAAAAATATGCAAAAATATTTTACTTATTATTGCAAGTATTTTATCATTAATATAAAAAAATATTTTATTTATTATTTTTAAAAACTGTTGATAAGGCACTATTGGTAATAATTTATATACATCATGAAATTATAGTGATGATAATGATGTTATATAAAAAAACTATGCAAAAATATTTTATTTATTATTGGTTTTTAAAGTATATGGTTAAGACACTCTAAAGATACATCAAAGTTTGATTCAGATAAATTTATGTCAAAAAAAATATATATATATGAAGGTTATCTCATAGTAAACTACATCTGAGCTAAAATCCCCCTCGCAAAATTTGTGCACCATACTAAATTTGAAGACATCTAGCAACGATGATGAATTTATACCGCACCAGATATTTATTTATATTGAAGCTTTGAATGAATCCGTGTTTTTTCAAATGCTTTAACTTAGGACCTAAAATCTTTATTAAGAATTTGGTTTTTACATTCTTTATCAAAGTCATTATCGTAGGACTACAATGCAAAGTCTATTTTTTGCCAATCGTAAAAATTGCTAATATTCTTAATGTTTGAACAGGTTTCTTTATAAAACCGTTTGAATTTTGTTTCTAAGTCTATTCTTGGGGAAGTTACATTGATTTTTGTTTTTGCTTTTATAGATGTTTCAATGTTATTTTGCATTTTTAAAAGCTATTTCCTCAAAGTCTAATCTAAGGTAGAATTTTCTTACGAAAATCCTCATAAGTTAAAATATAATGGGTTTTTTTGGTTCAAATTTGATGTAAAAATTTCTTAATATGTCTTAATTTCTTAGTAAGTCTTGAACAAAAGAATAAGTAATCTATTTATTTAAACAGATTCTTTATTTATTTAGTTTAATATATTAGTTTTTATACTCAGTTTTAGTTATTTATTTAATATTTTACATTGAGAAAAAAGTGAAAATTTCGTATTATTATTAAAGAATGAATAGAAATACGGATTGTTTTTTAGTTCAGGAACAAAATAATACATTTATTAAGCTGTATATATATTTTTAGCAAATTATTTGATAAGCCTTTAAACTAGAAGATTTTTGCTGTATACCTGATTAAAAAATGTGCTTTTTACAATTTTTAAAAACATTTTACCACCCAACTGTTTTATTTTGCTATCATGGATGATTTTTCAATCTTTTTTAAGCAAATGCCTTGAAATGTAACTATTTTCGAACATACTTCAAACAATTCATCCCAAACATACTCACAGACCTTAACAAGTTTGTTTATTATCTATGTGGAGAGCTTTCGAAAAACTTTCGATTTCTGATTTAATAAACTGTTGCTGGTATTAATGGCCATGTTTTAGAGATTTTAAGTATCTTTGATGTATCAAGAAGCAGGAACATACAACTCATATTAAATATTTTTAATTCAGCTCCCTCTTAGGATAGCATTTTACGTCAAACTTCTGTTTAAACGTGTAATTGAGGATGCAACTTAAATATTTGTCAAAACCTAAACACTATGAGCCCTTTTTCCCTGAGGGCCGTGGTGACCTGGTGGTAAGGTCTCGGCTTCGGAACCAAAGGGTTTCAGGTTCGAGACTCGATTCCACCGAAGAACCGGTGTGTGGGGGGTCTCTTGCACTATAAATTTGTCAGGCCAAACGTACTCCCGCTGGTGGGGTGTGGAGAGGGGGGTGCCACTTCAGGTATCGTCCTCGTCATCTGACCGTGGTTCAAAATTACGAGGTCCGTCCCAAAATAGCCCTCGTGTTGCTTTAAAAACGGGACGTTAATAAAACTAAACCCTTTTTCCCTAAAACTTCTTTCGTATCTACAAAATAATTATGTCGGTATGCAATTTAATGATGACCTTTGACATGTAAATGATTTAAATTATTCTAATTAATTACTTTGAAAGTCGTATTTTTCAAATGAGAAATAATAATAAATAAATTTTAATTTCGTGTAAAAATTCAATATCTTGAAAATTCACAAAATTAAACCTCGAAATATACTTCATTTTCATAATTTTGTATTTAAAACATTTAACTTTGTATCAAAGAGTTTCATATCACTGATACAAAATGGTGGTCTGATAATGAAATAATTTTCACTACTGTTACTGTAAATTTCACAAACAGCAAATTTATCAAAAATGCAAGTCATGCAATATTTTGCTAGTTTTAAATTAAGATTCTGCCTAAAAAAACACAATTATTTTATTCAATTAATTTTAATTCAAATTTTATTTAAATTTATCAAACAAAAACCAGGTCACTGCAGAAAATTGTTGAGAAATATTGATAAATTCTTCGTCCGTTGCCCGACTTTCGCCAAGGCCATCTCCAGGCAATCTGACGTTGGCCTTGCCTGGATTCGATCTGTTCTTTGTTCGAACCTGTTCATTGTCACGTTCTTTGTCATCCGCAGAGCATTCTTCGGGTCTTTCCACATTTCTTGCAGATCATTCTTGAAAGGTTTTGTTTTTGGTTTACCTTGTAATCGTTAAACACAGATAATGAAATTTTTTACCACTTACACATATTACGTTTTACGGAATCGAAAGTTTCACCGTTGATGACAGCACTTTTTGATTTATTGAGAAATGTTTGAGGAATTCTACTTTGTAACCGAAATTTTAACACATTAGAATTTAAAATAAAAATTTACTAATCACCAAAATAATGATTTTTTTTTTGCAACTTAATACCAAAAAAAAAAAAAAAATGCTGGTTTGAAAGAAGGCAATGCTAGATATTTTTAATCAAGAGATATAATAAAAAGATCCCCCATTTCTTCTAATTTTTAAAGGAAATTCATTTGTTATTTTATGCTCGAGTTGTTACTTACGGCACTTAGACAAGCCCGCTCACGATTCCAGCGATTTAAACCGAATTTGTGCTATACCTTCTGAAGGTAAAGGTCTCTGAGCAACCGAGAACAGAAATCTGACTTCTAGATCATATGAAGATCACTTACTTGTAATATCCCTTTTTACAGGGGAGTACTTCCACACAACTCACAGATCGAATACAGGGTAAAAAGTAACCCGAAACAGGACTCGAACCTGGGACGCCCATATCACAGGATATTTCATAAATGATTTATATAAAATTCAGCTTTTAGCATTCCTTTCAAACAGATTTAAATGCAGCAATTAATATTTTAGTTTATTTGAGTCAATAAATAATCTAAACTCTACTAAGACTTTGTGTATGTTTTGCATTTTAGGTATTTTTCCTCCTTATATTTGGAACCTCTACATATTAAAGGTGAAGTATCCACGCTACCACGGAAAGGGGGTGCAGTAGCGAAGCGTAAGGATCCTTGAGCATCCGAGAACAGAAGTCTAGCTTAATTTTATATGAAGATGATACTCGCACACTCAACCCCTTTTTACAGCAAACACTCTTTTACACATCTCACAGATAGAATACGGAATAAAGAACCACCATATCCGAACCAAAACTCGAACCCAGGACGCCCAGATCTTGAGGAAGACGCTCTACCACTAGGCCAGAACGTCGGCTGTAGACTTACTGTTATCAAGATTGAAAACAAAATTTAACACAGAACTAGAACTGCAATTAGAATAGTACATGCCGGATTTTATTTATTTAAGCCATTGCAATTTAATTGATTTTTTTTTTTTTTTGCTTCTGAAAGAACAGACCGACAATCGGTCAATTACCTTTTCGGATTTTGCTTAAACTCTTATAGGTGTCTACATTATGGATATTTAGTTTGAGCACTGAATTTTATTCACTTAACTCTTTATTTTGTAATTATGGTGTTAAGGTATCCTATTACGTTAAAAATACTGGATATCAACCCCATTGGCGAAGTTTTCTTCTTATTGCTATTTCTTGTACTTCAGACTTTCCTCTTCCCAAAACAGTTTATCTCTTCTAGAAAAAATAAGGTCTGACTTATCATCCAGGAGAATTTTAAATAAATTGTATTTTTTTTTTAGCTAAAATTTGTCTTTAAAAATTTTCTCAAAACATTAATTTTCATAAAAATTATCCACCGTTTACATGATATCTCAAAACTAATTGGGAAAATTACGTAAAAATTTCATTATTATGGAAAACTTATTATGGAATTTAGGAAAAATATGCATATATACGTATATTTTTATCCATACCTTCTTTGCATTGCAAAATTTTTCTTAGATTTTGTTTCAGCTAACCCATCATTATATTCTAAAATTTGTGTTCAAAGAAAAATAGGATTGCGACATTATAATTTTGCGTAGAGTGTAAACCATTTTGGTTAAATTTCCTTAAAATTTTCTACAAAGTTTCTTATTTCTCAAAATGTATTATATTTTCAAATTTTTTTTATATCCATATTGTTTATAACTAACAATACATCTAAAAACCATAAATAGTTTTTAAAAAATCTGATTTTTTAAAAAAAAATTTACGAATGTAGTCGGATACCTTAACTTCTATTCGAACAGCCGGACTGGCATATTTCTTTTGAATGGATTTTTCTCAAAATTTGATACACATCTATAAATCCGGTGTTAAGGCCACTCATAAAATTTCATCTAGTTCAATATTTTCTCGCATGCAATATAATTAAGATGAATTTAGGTTTTAGACGGAATTTTTTTCAACGGATTGAAACCAAAATTGGACGCCGAAACTCAATTGCAACCTTAAAATAACTTACGAATTGCGCATATTTATATTATTGCGTTTCTGAGTTACCATGTTTACATGCTTTTGAATATACAGACCGACAGACTTTCAACCTTTTGCTGAGTTGGGTTCAAAATTTGATAGGTATCTACACCATTGTTGTTAAATCTACATTCCGGAATTTATCCGTCTAGCTACCTTTGGATTCTAGCAATCGCGTTAAATTATATTATTATATATATTACAGTTGGATATATCCTTTGAAAGGATTTTGCTCAAAATTTGATAGAAATCTACAACTTTGATTTAAGGATCGTAGACCAAATTTTATTGGAAAAATTCAGAATTTTTGCTCTATTTTTTCTACAGACAAACACACACAACACTGTTTCTTGCCCCTATAACTATAATCTTCTGGTTATTTCAACCTTATTACCTGATTATTATTATTCTGGTTTAAATGAGCATGAAGTGGGACAGACATGGGAAGACTCTCCTGTTCTATCCATCCCTGTGGCTAGTGTTCGATTTCTGATTTTTATTGACTGAAATAGGGGTAGGAATTTTAATATTGGACAAACACAAAGCCGACGGAAATGAACCTTTTGAAGTTCAGATTTGGAAGTGGATTCGGATTATTAAGCTAAATATCACGCAGAAACTAAAAACTTGTGCCGATTTACACAGACAGTTTTTTTTGTGATTACAAATATGATGTGATCTTGTGATTCTGAAATCTATACTTATAATAAAGCTCAATGTGTGTGTGTGTGTGTGCGTATGTGTGTGTGTTGGCGCTCTACAGGTCAGACCGTTGGACCTACAGCTACCAAATTTGGTACATGTATACCTTGAAAATTGGGAATGTGCACCTCGGAGCCCTTTTTTCGAAATTTTAATTAGAATTTGAATTAATTAAAATTTAAGCGAAATTTCGACGTTTTTCCGCTATAACTTCCGAAAATATTATTGCACAAGCATGATTTTTATATCCATTTAAAGATAAAAAAATTATCTTTCTAACGGTATCAGATTTTTTAATTTATAACGTAGGCTTCTATTTTTAACGAATTTTTAAAGAAATATTTTAACCATGTTTTGAACACGTGACTGGATAAAATAAAAGAATGCCGGAAGTTCAAATAAAAAAACTATCATCGTAAAATAAATCTAAAGAAATGATACTTTTAGCACGTGACTGGATAAAATAAAAAAAACAAAAAAATGTGATATTTTCGAAAAAAATAAATGCAACGCAAAGGTTTCTATAATCTTTTGCAATATCGAAATCATTTTATTCAACAAATCTTCTTTATTTATGGTAAACCTGATTGAATTTAGACAGGATATGCATTGAAATCCCGACTTAATGGCATATTTCTATAATCGTTTACAATATCTGTATCATTAATTCAATAATTTTTTTTCTTTTTCGCTTTCTTTAAAAAAACATATTTAATATTTTGGCAGCATCACGGAAAAAACATTTTTAATTTCAGGCCAATCAATGCCCGTAATTGCTTCAAGGCTAATGAATATGTGACTTAATTGAAAATTTTAGAACGCATTACTCATGGCGAACCAACTGGTCGCCAAAGACGGCTAGTATATTAATAAAAACATTTATTAAAAAAAACTGGAAACGAGGGAAAAAAGGACAACACACTCACAAAACTTCAGGCAAACAAACGGACAAGCAAATATGAAGCCAAAAATGTGTTTTTCGAATTGAGGAAGGTATAATGAAGGTTATATGAGGATCACGAACATTCATCAAAATTTTGAGGTCGATTTTTTTTTATGATTACAATAATTTATCTTTGCTACAGTCATAGTAATAATGGCGAATCATCCATCAGGATTGAAGAGTT
>JAPMOQ010026048.1:0-19525 GCA_026543055.1 Argiope trifasciata | reverse complement strand
AATTTAGTTGCATTACTAATATTTTGAATTATTATTAACAATAAATCTACAAACAATAGTTTTAAATAGTTTTTTTGTACTTCCTTCGAACATAATCGGATACCTTAAGAATAAATCAATAAAGCATTGATAACATTTCTATTAAATGATTAATTCTAACAATAATCCTTAATTTCAATACAATTCTTTCCAAGGTTCTCAATAATATATTAATTTCAACATTAACAGAAAAATAACTGCCATTATAAAAATTTCCGAATATTCCTTTTTACAAAAACATAACAAATAAATACGAAAAGAAATATTCCATGAAAGATAAGTTTTCGAAAATACATTTATCATTGTCAAATATATCCCCATACGATCACCCATACACATCGGTATCGGGCAACATTTTTAAACTGTCAAACTAATTCCCATTAAATTTTTGAAAATAGTTGGGAAAGAGATTAGGAGCTTTAAAAGCACTTCTCACATTTTCTTTGTTCAAATATTAGCCTCAACTTAGATTTGAGGAATAAAACTGTGTAAAAGGTGTCACCCAAACTGGGGCATTTAAATGGAAAAAAGGCTTTGAACATAATGATCCTGGTGTCATTACTAAAGATGAATGAAATGTAATGTAAAAATAAAATTCAACTTCATGAAATATTTTAGGATTTGCAATTTGACAGTGTTTTAGAAAGAATCTTTATAAATAGTTACGTATTTGTCTTCGTTATACCCACTTCAAATTTTATTTATCTAGGTTCAGTTTTTTTATAATTTTCCTTGAATCGGAAAGAACAAGAGAAAGTGTCTATTTAATTGAAAAAATAAATAAATAGACACCTTCGAATAGAATTGAAAAGAAATAGAAATACTTAATAAACAGGCATCCATTTATTGTCTTTTCAGAACTTTTCCGTAATGAATTAGGATTTATGAAATATAGTAAGAGTATTTTTGTTGTTGTTAATTTGTTTATTATTTTTGTTGTTGTTAATTTGTTTATTATTTTTGTTGTTGTTAATTTTATTGTTGTATTTTTGTTGCTAATGGCACTTGTCATCGACAACCTGCTGACTGAATAGCCAATGCGATTTAATCCGATTTTTTTGCTTTCCGAGTTTTATTGTAGCGCCATCTAGGACCAAGAATAGTAGTCAGCTACTCATGTGTCCCAGCCCTTTTTACGGGGTGGACTTCACTCATACATTTCGTTCACTCATCCACATATCGAAATTTAGACCTGGATCACCGATGCAAATGACGATATCTGCGGTTCTAAGGTACGTCACGGCCTCCGGCGCTATATGTCGTGTAGAAAACAGCATCGGCTTTAGCCGCATGTAAGATTCCTCGTAGTTCGTGAATCTCTGATTTCGAGAAAGGTATAATTATCGGGTATCACAAATGTGGCTGATCCTTAAGAGACATATCTAGTGATCTGACATACCAAAAATCGACAGTGGCCTATGTGATTAAAAATGGAAGGTGAGCGGTGATTGTGCGAATGTGCCATGAGTTGTCAGACACACTAAACTTGGAGATAGAGACTGACGAGTGCTGTCCAGAGAAATTCGGGAGATCCGCACCCAACCGATGGCCCACGAGGAGTTTCAACAGGCATCTGGGAGTATTGTTTCAATGAATACCATCCGTAAGGAAGCACATCTGCTTGGTTTTCATGGTCGTGCTGCTGCCCATAAGCCATTGATCACAAAGTCCAACCACGCTGCTCAGTTAATGTGGTGCAAAGCACATCGAAATTGGACCGTAGATCAGTGAAAACGGGTTCTTTGGAGTGACGAATCAAGGTTCACCCTTTACCGTTCGGATGGCAGGGTCTGGGTCTGGCGTCTACCTGAAGAACGTTTCCTGAAAGAATGGATTGTGCCAACAGTCAAGTTCGGTGGAGGTGGAATTATGGTCTGGGGGTGTTTCTCCCGTTATGGTCTGTGACCCTTGTTCCCTATTCATGATAATCTCAAATCCGATGCCTACTGCACTATTTTGGATGACAATGGGCTTCCTACGTTGTGGCAATTTTACGGGTTGGACCTCTGTTACTTTCAGGACGACAATGCCAGTTGTCCTGTTTCGACGTTAACCAAGGCTTGGTATGGAGCCAATGGAGTTCATAGAATGGACTTGCCAGCCAGAACCCAGACCTGAACCCTATCGAAAACCTCTGGGACGAGTTGCATCGCCGAATTCAGGGGTGCACTATACGTGCAAAATCGATAAAGGAACTTCGATGTCTTCTCCAAGCCGAATGGAAGAAAATACCACCAGCTGTCCTACAAAGACTTGTGGAAAGTATGCCCCGGAGGGCCAAGCTGTAATTACCTCTCCTGTAGGATATATCAACTATTGATATTGAATTAAGTTAGTTTTTCTTTTCTGTCACAGGTGTCCAAATACTTATTGGTAGTCAGTGTAGCTTTAGTGACTGATTTATTTGATTGAAGTGCAACTCTTTTCATTTAAGATATTATCGTCTCAAGAATATTTTTTTAAATATTTTTCACAGATCAGAGGATAAATGTAAAAAATATATGTTTAATTAATAATTCATTAGCTTTTATTGACTCAATACTGAGAAGATTTTTCTACGCGATCATTCAAAAATCTAAAAACAATAGACGAAAATCGGAAGAGATGAGTTTTGAAAACTGGATTGTTTTCTTAGTGTATTTTCACGAGAGCATGCACCTTTTTTAACTTGACAAATTTACGTTTTTAAATTAACTTTTTTTATTCCACTTAAGTATTTTTATATTTTAATTTTTTTCGATCATTCAATTTAAATCGAGTATGCATTTAGTATAAAACTGAAGCGCTAGAAGATCATCTGCCTATCGAAAACCGCATCCACAGTTTATCTTGAAATATTTTCTATGCTTAGTTATACTTACTATTTTCTTTACAACAAGCAATTATTACTAATCGTAAATTAATCTTATTACTATAATTTACATAGATATTTTATAGAACGATTACATAAATAAGATATAAATAAGAATAATATTTAATAAATACGAATAAAATTAGCAATACATAAAAATAAAATTTTCATTTTTCTGTATCTTTCTTATTATTGAAAAAATATACCCAAACATTCTGTAAATTAACGTCACATTACAACTAATAACCTTTGCATTAAAAGAATTATAGTTACTGATTCAGTTCTAAAAGGGACTATATATCTATAATGTGAACTGTTTATGAAATAATTTATAACTATTAAATTAGGTTTTGTAAGAAGTAAATTTAAATTCTTTTATATAAAATGCTAATTATTATTTTTAAAATAACCTATACTAGTAAATAATATATTTTCACAATAACCTTTTTTGCAAGTTTTGAAATAGAAGTTCTACATGTGTTGCCTTTACTTTGAAATACGTTACATCCACAAGAATTGATGCGTTAACATTTGAAGATAAACAAATTTAATATCTTAAATTAACTTATATATTTAAGGCAACATTATGTAAAAATGATAAGTTTTGAATAATTTCAGAAACGGGGAAATTCTTAGTTATTTTGAATGCCATATAAATTCATCTTCGGAAGTGGGAATGTAAGAATGTTTTATTTGATTTTTTGTCATCATTTAAAGTGAAATGAATTTCTTTTCGAAATCACATTTATAGTCCGAATTACTCAACTTATATTATGGGGCAAACTATGTTAAACTAATCTGATGATATATTTTCCTTTTTCAATTATTAAATGTAACTGAAATATCCCCCAGTGCAAAAGATAAGATATTAACTCGCAGCATTTAGTTGAAAGGAAAATAATTGAAAACGATAATTAATTTCTCCAAATATGTTCAAAATTCTAATGATAAATTTCGCACTCATATAATCTTTTGGAATTTCATATAAAAATTCCGATGACTTTCAAGAATATAAATATGCTAGAAAACTGTTTGGATCTACTTTTAATAATATTTGTTACTTTATTATAACATATTTTGAAATAAATGTCTAATTATGCGATTATTTATGGTTAATACACTATGCAATACTTCATTGATTTTCTCTAAGAATTAAAAATAATTTGAAATATTATTTTAACTCATAATGAGTTTACATTTTTTCCATCGTTATTAGAGGAGTTTTGTTATTTGATTCTTAAAAGAGTTTCGAAATTTTAAATGTTCTTTCTAATTACAAAATTTAAATATGTACCTGAATTTAGATTGGATTTCAAACTTGGACCAAATTGGTTAAATAGTTATTTTGATACCTTTTTAAATTCTTTATTGCTCTTTTTTTTTAAAAAAAAAACTTTTTAAATAAATAAGTAAAGGGCTTCTAGGTAAATAAAACTCAATAAGTTTGAAATAATATTTGAAACTTTTCTCGAATGCGCATTTTATTTAACCTTTTAAAAACCTTGTGTTTTGCCCAAAATAATGAGATTAATAATAGATAAAATAATTATTTTTCATATGAAAAATAAACTTTTAAGATCGTGGATTTTTGCTGAAGGTTGAAAGCAAAATACATTTAGTTAATAAATAATTTTATAAACTTACTTTTTTGTGTAGTAAGAAACAGATTTTGTTATTTAAAATATTCTTCGTTTTTAATCTTAAGACCTAATGTTTTTCTAACTAATGATAATTTAACAGATACCTTTTTACATTCTAAATGGTTGCAAATAACTTTCTTTCCATTAAACTAATGCTTTTTAAAAAGATCTTTTTAGTATTATTGTTCCTAATGCTAACAAAAGAACAATAATACTAAAAATATTGAATACTAAAATAAATACTAAATAATACTTAAAAAATACTAATTAGTATTATTGTTCTAAGTAAATAGAATCTTAATAAGCTTAAAATAGCATTTAAAAGCTCTTCTCGTGTGTTTTCTATACTTAGTGCGTAATACGGCTTGTGTTTTCGCCAAAATAATAAGAACAATGATATATAAAATTATTAATTTCATTTGAAAAAGAAAATTTTACTTTTGGTAGATGGAAATTTTCGATGAAGATAAAAGATACGATACATTCAATGAATAAGGAACTTTAAAAGCACATTATGTTTGCCTAGTAAGTAACGGATTGTATTGTTTAAATTAATTTATTTTTCATTTAAATCTTAAGATATAATTTTTATCATTTAATAGCTTAATAAACTCGACTGCTGAGGGCAATATGGAGTGAAAACAAAATTTAATTCTTAATTAAACATATTTAATGTCTGAAGAAAATGTTTATAATTTTGGCTCAATAAATTAAAATTAAAATAATTTCCAAATTCATATTCTGTTTTCTTTTATATACTACGAACTTCAAGCTAGCATAGCGTTCTTTCAATATATGTCACATAATTCCACCATTTTTCTTTTGAAAGATATATCATTTTTCTGTTAATGCGTATTAAATGTGTAATTTACTCTTCGAAGAAAAGGTAATATTGCATTAATTTATATAAAAAAGTAGAACGATGATCAATTCCCGTATATGGACTACATGGATTGATCATATCTGAACTTCAAATCAAAAATGAACTATTCATATAGTGCTTCACTTATTGTAAGCTTAAAAGTTAATTACTTTGAAAGAATGTTAAAAATTCAAAAAGTTGCAACATATTTTCTCTGCAAACCTCACTGAAGAAGTTTGTTGTTTGCCTTCGCTTAGATTTTCCATAGGCTGTATCAGTGTCAGAGCATTAATACCTTGGATTGCTACTGGCACTAAGAGTGTGCGTGACAGATTCTATCATGCATGGAAGATAGTAGACTTTTTAAAATTGGCATTGATATAAAAAATCTTAGATTGTTACTGACATTAGGAGTGTTCTTGATAAATTATAGAGTGCAGGGTAGATTGTAGACTTTGTTAACTATGAAAATAACACTTTGCCTGGATATCGATATCTTAGATTGCTAGTGACACTAAGAGTGTGCTTGATAAGTTCTAGAGTACTCGGAAGATTGGAGATTTTGTTAAATGTGAGAATAACGGTGCCAGGGCATCGAATTTTTAGACTGCTGCTGACAATAGGAAACTACGTCACATATTTTGTTAACTATGAGGATAAATGTACCTGTACATCGATATTTTAGATTGCTACTAAACTAGGAGATTGCGTGGTGTATTCTTGACTGCGTGGACGATTGTAACTTATGTTAAATGAGAGGATAATTTCTCTAGTGCATCAAAACCTAAAGTATTACTGACATTAAGAGCATGCTTGATAGAATTTTTCAATTGTGCCTTTACATCAATATCTTAGATTGCTTGTAGCATTAGGGATTGCCTGACAAATTCTAAAGTGCATTGAAAATTTTAGACTTTGATAACTGTGCCTGAGCAATGATGCCTTAGATTGCTATTGGCGAAGATTCGGACCAATTGAACAATTGCTTGTTCAATAGGTGCTCAGAAGGGATTCTTTCAGAAGAAGGAAAATTTCTGAATACAGCGAATACCGTAGAGCTGTAATTTATATTCCTGTAATTGCCTGAAAATAAATATTAATTCTGGAATGACGTGTGCATTCAACGGAAACCCCTTTTCCTGAATAAGCTACAGAATATTCCATTGAAAGTTGGAATGGAAAAAGATTATTCTTAAGTTTCAGGGGAAATACTGAAATACGAAAAATCTGTTTTTTAAACATAAATTTCCAAAAATACAGAGTTATTATTTATTGACAAAAATGTCTAGATTTGATTTATATATCTTTAATTTTGCTAAAATGTGTTTAATTACAGAAAAAATGTCTTGCTGGAACAAAACAATGAGCAATGATCTAATAATATTGTTAATGGCCCACAATATTTTGAACTAATCAAAAAATATTGTTAAGCAATGTTTTTTTTTCTTTACTGTCCTGTAGCTGCTCAGTTGTAAGTAATTCACAAACGCTTGATTTAAGGATTTCTTGTGTATTTGCTTACTTGGAGGAAATAACTCTGAAAAATCACAGATCACCGCAAGATTGTTTCTTAAAATAAGATTAAATGCAATTAAATTGTATGCAATCTAAAAATCTTCGATTTAGTCAAACATTGTGTGTATTTGCTTATTTAGATTAATAGTTATTAAAAAAAATTCGTTCACAGATCACTGCAAGTTTATTTGTAATAATAAAATTAAATGCAATTACATTACATGCTATTCACAAATATTTAATTCAAGGTTTTTGTATAATTACTAATTAAATTTGTTTTTTAAACTCTCTCTAAGTAGCATATCTTACAAAATAAATGATTCACAGATAATTGCAAGATTATATCTTCCAATGAAAACATATATATCGAAAATATTCCTTCAATAAATGGCAAAAACGAAATGTGTGCATTCAATATCTTTTTAAACTCGTTTCGTATATACAATTCCCTGTTGTTTCAGATACCAAATGTAAAAATATATTTTAACTAAGTAGTCAAGACATTTGTGACAATGAGAAAAGAAGTAAAATATCCTTTAATTTCCCAAAGGGCTTGGAAAATGGCATAGGTTAAAACTTAAACTTGTTCCAAACAACACATCAAAAATGTTTTTACAGTACCAAGTATTTTAAATGCACTAATTCTAAAGTACTACTTTCTGAAATAGTGCAACTATGCTGCTCTTTAAAGCATCTTAAAATAGAAACACTTTAATAGAAATTTTAGAAGAACAGGCGGATTTAATTGATGCCGAATTGCCTGAAGTATTTCAGACTCCTACGCAGTCCATTTTGTAAAAACAAATAGTTAATTTAACGATCTTAAAGTAAACTATTAATTTGTACTCTACTATTTTGAAGATAAATAAGATAGAACAGATAAAGTCGTGATTATTTGATTCACATTTTTATAAAAAAATCTCTTTTATGTTTTTTTTCTTATAGTAAATAAAGAAGGCGGAATTTATTATTTAGTTAAAAGTATCTAACGTGGATAAATGAAGATATGGAGTCAGAAGATACTTTTTAAAATGCCAAAGATTTAATGAAAATGCAACAATATTTTGAATTTTTAAAAAAGTCCAAATGAAAAGAATTTTTTATTATTTGATGTGGGAGATATGTTTGTTTGTAATAACAATAAAGAAGAATGTTTGAAAGTGGGTGTTTGTGTGCTAGAGTTCTCCGAGAGAGACTGTTTAGTACAAAACTAAAAAAAAGATTAGTACATATATTCTTTGAATAATTGGAAAGATATCTGGGAAATTTTTTTAAAATTTGCATTTTTATTTTTCATTAATCAAAATTTAAGTGGCATTGGGCGTTTATTTGTCTAAAATTTTGATATTAATAATTTACAATAATAACCTTTATTTCTTTTTCAAATCAATGAAAAATGTTTTTATATGATGCATATTTAAAAAATGGGAGTTTTTCACGTATTTCGACACTTCTTATTATGTGAGAACATGATCCAGTTTATGTTAGGAGGCTTTGAATAATTGAAGGCAATAAATAATTGAAGCTCGAAATGAGAAGGCAAAAATTGTTGAAGCTTCAAAATGGCATCAAACTGTTGAAACCTCAAATTGCGAAGACAAAAAATTGAGGATTTATCCTTTTTATCATGTGAGAACACGATATTGTTTTCGGTTGTTGTTTTTGGAGCCTCAAAATGTGAAGAAACAAATTGTTTAATATATATTATGCATTATTTTCAAAGCCAAATTTCATTGTCACAATAAAGTTAATTTTTTTTTAATTATTACATCTAATACTTATTAATGCGGTTCTCATTCTTTCTTAAATGAAATGCAGGTTTACTCTCGGCCAATTATGAGACAGCAAGTAGGCAGCGCATGCTTAGAAAGGCTGAAAAAGGCTGTTATATCAATGACATAGTATTGTCCCCATGGGACAACTATAAACGGATGTAATTATACTTTTTCTTATGGCGCATTCGTTTATAGAATTTGGCTGGGTGTTTGTGTGTGTGTGTAAAAATTAATAACATCATAAATTATTTCCAACATTTTTTTGCTCTTTCTGATACGAGGCTGTGTTCTTTTTCCATTCGGTTTTCCATTTTTTTCTCTTACTTTCAAATTCAGGTATGTTGACCTTTTTTTTATTTCATCATATTTATTTGTGTAATTTGTGTTTTAGTTATTTTAACGTCGCGATGTAAAGCAACACTTAGACTGTTTTGGGACGGCCCTCGTAAGGACACCTGAGCTGGCACCCCTCTCTCCACACCAGTGAAAGGACGTTTGGCCTGACAGATTTAACGATCAAGAGACCCCCTTACGTTCTTCGGTGGAATCGAGTCTCGAACCAGAAACCCTCCGGTTCCGAATCAGAGACCTTACCACCAGGCCAACACGGCTGGTATTTATTTATGTAAATATCCATGATTTTAATACAAAGCACAGTGGAAAAGGGAAAAAAAATCCAGGAACAACAAAATAGTTGTTCATATCCGAGCATTTAATGCCTGGATCTATCGTATTAAGTTGTGGCAAACATAAATTATTCCCTTTCTACGCATGCGCTGCTTACTTGTTTTCCTATAACTGGCCGAACGGCAACTAGGCATTACGGATAAAGGACAATCCTAAATGGAATTAGACTAGGAAATTATATTATTCTGAAATAAAATAGCCCTCACAAAAATTTTAATAGGTATTCGTTACCTTCAATGTTCAGTAGTGGTGTGATGTTATGGGATTGAACCCCATTAGGAATACTCCCTTAAAAAATGTGAAGAACAAATAAAAAGCTTTTCAAAATAAAATGGATTTACTTTTGTCAAAACCTGCTGGTAAAAAATACTTTGATTAATAAATAATAAATAGTGTTGAAAATAAATTTCGATCAAAAATTATTTAACAAAGCAATTCTATTTGTTTTTGAAATTAAATGAAATGAAAGGAAAAAAGAAATGTTCACTATTTCTTTTTGAGATAAAGAATATATATAAAGTAAAATCAATAAAGCCGCGTGTAACTTCCATAAACTTCTTATCGACTTTTACAAATCGTTTTGAAACAGAAAATTGTATTGTTTATGGGGCATAAATTTTATTATTTAATATTTTTAATATAAAAATATCCAGTGCTGTGCGTGTTAGGTAAATAAGGCAAGTAGTAGATTAAATCATCAGCTAATAGATGGGATGTCTTCGTAAAAAGTGAAGAAAACTGGGAGTAAATTTTCATTTCCCTACAACTTTCTTATAATTATTAATTAAAAAATTAAAAAATTAAATGAGTAAACTTTTCTTTAAAACAAACAACTTTTGAATCAAAAATTGGGCATTACTGATTCCGGGCTATAAAGGGGTTATGCATTTATATTATATTTAATATAAAGACATATTATATTAAAAAATATGATTATTTAATTACTATTTCATATAGTTTATTAAATTATATTTAATAGTAATTAAAATTTTAAATTTTAAATATAAACTTAATATATATTTAATAAAATTTAAAAGTATTACATTTAAACTTTTTACTTTTGTATTGAAATTCAAACTATTAAGTATGAAATTTAAAATAAGATATAATATTAAATAATATATTGTTATTATGACCAATATTGACTGTTTTGAAAAGGACAACTACCCATGATGCCTCTATTTTGAAATTCATTACATGCACGTGGATTGATATGTAATAATCTGAAGTAAAACTATATCGACATAAAATAAATTAGTAGAAATATTTACGGTAACATTATGCAAAAGGTTATTATCTTTAAATAATTTCAGAAACAGTGAAATCCTTAGTTATTTTGAAATCTTTTTAGATTCATCTATGAAAGCGTGAATGTGAGCATGTTTGTTTCGATTTTGTTCCATCTTTTAAAGTGAACCGATTTTTTTTTTGAAATCGTATTGTTACGAACCTGTGATTTTGCTTTCCCGCTCTGATACTGTCACCGTATGGAAGAGAGATTTATAGTAATGTGTATTGAATAGTGAATGGGTGTGACGTCAGAGGTTCCAAGGCATGGCGACAAACTTGGCGACCATTTGGCAACTGGAAGATAAATCTGGTGATTTTGGCGACAGAATGAAAAGCACCCGAAACATCGAGAATTTTCCCGATACGTCCACTAGGAGCCGTGATACATCGAGAATGTTCCTGATTGGTCAAGAAGATGATAGCCCCGCCTACCGCATTTATATATAAGAGCCAGCCATCTGAAGTAAGTGTGTGAATCAAGTCGAAGCTGAGCAGCGGAAAAAAGGAAAGAAGACCCGAAGAAAAATCAAGGTGTGAATCAAGCGAGAAGCAGCACATTGAAAAGGAGAAGACCTAAGAGAGAGCTCTTGAACTGAGGAGTCCTGAATGGTGGACTGCTGTGTGACATATACTGACGAAGCCTGTGTCGTGTGTCGTGCCTGTTGTGTCGTCGTCGGGAATGGAGCAGCAACGAACTGAGGACTAGTCCCGTAGTGTGAAGTAGTGAGTCGACAGCAAAGGCAAGAAGAGACAGAGGAATAGTTTCAGCCTGTTCTGGAGAGACCAACATGGTGTAAAGAGAATCCCTTAAAGATTGCCTCTCCTCCTGAACCCTATCTGGCCACTTTGTGAGCTGTGGAGGTTGCCACTACGGAATTTCTGCCTGTGGGCTACTATCTGTAGTGCTCTGTTCTGTGTGTTCGTCTCAGTGGTATATAGTTACCTCCTGTACATAGTAGTGTGTAAATAATTGTCGTCTGTGTGCTGTCCTGTCTTCGTCCTGTAAATAAACGTCTGTGTTGTGGTTCCTACTAAAGGACTGATCACTGTGTGTATCACCATCATCTCTAACACCATACACACCCACTATACAAGATAAAAAAAGAACCCGACGGAAATCCATAACAGTATTTATAGTCTGAATTACTCAACGTATACTGGGGAGCTAATTATATTAAACTGACTTGGTGATATATTCCCCATTGGTAATTTTTTGTTATAAATGAAATATTTATAACTTCAAAAGATACGATATTAGCTCTCAGCATTTAGTTGAAAGGATAATAATTGAAAACAATAGTTAATTTCTTCAAATATGTTTTAAATGCCAATAATAAATTTTCGTTCTTTTAGGCTTATATAATCTTTTGGCATTTGAGTAAAAATTCCGAAGTTTTTCAATAATATAAATGTAAGAAAATTTATTGCATTTTATTTTTGGCATAATTGTTTAAGTATAATACTTAATTTGCAATAAATACTAAATTATGTGATTATTTGAGGTGATTCAATATTCAATATTTTGTTGATTTTGACAAAGAATTGAAAGAATTTTGTAAACAATAACTTAAGTGATAAAATATTTACTTTTACTATCCAATTTGCTGACATTAATTTTTTATTTAATTTTAAAACTGTTTTTAAAAGCCTAAATGCTTTTTTTCTTTTATTTTAAATATGTATCTATTTTCGATGTTTGAACGAAAACACTCAAGAATAAAGTACCTGTAAAAGGCTAAATAGTTGTTTTGATTCTAATTCTTAATGGGAAAAAAAGACATTCTTTTTAGTAAACAAATTAATGCTTTTTAAAAGTATTTTTGTATTATTATTGCTCTTTTAACTCTAAGCCAATTAAACTCTACGAAGCTTGAAATAATATTTTAACGCTTTTCCCTCAAGTATTCTTTACTCAGCTTATATCAAAGCTTATGTTTGATCCAAAATAAAAAGATTAATGATAAATAAAAACATTAATATTGTACGAAAATGAAAAGCTCTCTTTTTGAAGAAGGATTGTTTTTCTGAATATAAAAACATTTAATTAATAAGGGATTTTAAAAGCACTCTTACGTTCGCGCCGAAAGCAACAGATTTTCTAAATTGGAATTATTCCTTATTTTAATTTTCATCTTATGTTTCTCAAGTAAATGCCGTAAAAAATCTCAATTAATGAGAAAAATTTGGAATGAAAACGAGATTTAATTTTTAATTCATCATAATTAATATCTGGAGATTTGTAAACAATGTGTACTCAAATTTGAACTAGCAACATGTTTTCAGTAGAAAGTTTAATTGCTTATTTATTCATGGATATTATATAGTGGGATGTTGAATTAGTTCTCACTGTGTGATTTTTTTTTTGTGAAAATTAATGCTTCATTTAAAAAAAAATCATTAAAATATGTGTTACTGAAAGTATTGTCGATAGCTAGCCACTATTTTCCTCGCCTTTCTGACAGCATTTGAATTCGGAAAAACGACACGTCTTTTGAAGCTATCTAATGATCGACCCAATTTATAGCATCTTCCTAAGAATGGCAGTGCTTTTTAGTCAAGACATGTATCATCGGAAACAAGTGGTACTCGGAAGGAGCAGTGTTCGGTGAATGCGGTGAGAGGGGTAGGACTTTCCACTTAAGCATTTCCAAGAAGGTTTTTACCAATTTTGCAACATGTGGCCGAGAGTTGTCATACAGCCAAATGACCTTGTTGTGTCTCTGCTCATATATCGGTAGTTTTTAATTCAATTTTTGGTTTAATTGCTCCAATGGTAGTCAGTACCGTTCTCCCTTAAGTGTTTGAGTTGGCTTGATCAATTGATAATAAACTATATCCAACTAATCCCGTCAAATGCAGATCAGAAGCTTGGAATAATGAATATCAGACTTTGCTGAAGATATTGATGCGCAGTCGGGTTTACCCCAGGATTTTTCATCGCCATTTACGAAACGATGTAAAATTCTTTTCCTTTTTGACCTTCGTAGCAGTTGTTCTTCTGCGTAAAGACGCCGTTCGACGTATTTCGGCTACCACTGATGTGCCAATCAATGGTCTTGATTTTGAATCCTTCCTAATGCTTTCAAACTTTTCGAAACTGATGTGTGGTCAATTTTGAAAGATTCTGCAAGATCAGCTAGCATTTGACACGAGTCTTCATAAAGTAACGGTTCCAATTGTACGTTCTTCAAATTTCTTCGATGCACTAGAATGTTCTTTATTTTCAAGGTCAAAATCGTTATTTTTAAGTGTCTAAACCAACCCCTACAAGTTGTTTTAGGCAGATAACGGTCGCCTGAAATCTCAACAAGAATTCTGTGAGCTTCAACTGCAGATTTTTTAAATTAAAATGTTGAGGTAAAATTCTCCACAAATTGCCATTTTTGGGGTAGAAATTTGACCTATTGAAATAAAGTTGTATATATTTAAATTAAGTTGACATATTTAAGTTATTATTAAGTTGTTTGCATTTCTGTGAAAGGACATTTATTGAATTTAAATTTTGCTTATAGTACTTGTAAATAGATGTGCTACCATCATAAACTAATGCAATCAGTCACTTTTTGTTTCGTGACCTTCAATGCACATGCACTTTTATTAGGAAGGGTCATGCACATAATAAATAGAATAGCAAATTATATATTAACCCTTAACTGAGGGCGTGTGATTTGTGAGACCGCTAATGATGGACTTTTGGTCACCATTTCTGTATTTTTAGCTCAATTGCATATATGACCCTCAGCTTCCTGTTTTTTTAACTTCAATACAAATGTACTTTTTCAAACGACTTTAGCGGAAGCTTTATTAGGCGCATTAGGCGTTATTTATTTAGGTGCAGTCTCTAAGACTGCTCCTCTCTATTCATGTCTTAGTGAAAAACCAGGTTTAGCAGATAGGGCTGACATTTGGGCTCCGAAATATCATTCAATTTACTTCTCTAATTATGAAGCTCCAGAGACTTTCAAATGAATCAGACAGGGGTTTTAGTGACAAGGATAATTGTACAGAATTTTTTTTCGATGAAAGTTCGCATTTAACTAATTCTGATATGAATGTTTAAACATCATTAATTTTCTAGCGAGAATGTGTTTTGAAAAATTTATAAAATATATTAATATGTCAATAGGAAATACATTTAGAAATTATAAGTTGACTTTTATTCCAGTTCGTAACCTGTATGTTTAAAATAGCTTTAAATATCATACTAGGAAATTGAGATAAGTTGGGAAAAAACGGGCCAATTTTAACAACTGTCATTTTTTTCATAACATTGTTGAATTTTATATTATATTGCATAGTATATAGTTTATATTATATTGCATAGTATATTGTTTATATTATATTGAATGGTATATTGTTTATATTATATTGCATAGTATATTTTCATATTATATGGTATTTAATTACCTTTAAATATTGGAAAAATAAATATGATTTAAAAAGCATAAAATAATATGTTTCTTCAAGACTGTTTTTATTGTAACATGTAACTCGAGATGAAAATGCCGATTCCAATACATTTGCTTTCTTAAATGATAGTAAATTTTGAAAAATTTCTAAAACCTATCTATATATCAAGAAATATATCTGCAAAATATAATGTCAATTTTTCATATTGATATATATATTAGGTTGGGAAATAAGTTCGTAGCGTTTATATATTTTCTTTGTTTTACAACGATTTTTTGCTGTTAAACAACGTGTACAGGATTCATTCGATAGAAATCTTTCTGCTCTACATATTTGAGCTAATTGTCTTTTTGAGTAATTTCATTTTCAATTACTTTTAAGGCGTAGAAATGGAATAACCAGGAGATAAAAATCAACATTTTTGACTCCTGCTGTTCTGCGTTTTTCATCGAGGCCTAAAAACTGCTGAATCTACAAGGGACACTTGCAACGTTAACGAAAAAGGTGTTATAGGTGAGTCTACCGCACGTAAATGGTTTGTCAAGTTCAAAAATGTCGATTTCAACGTCGACGACTTGCCCCTCAGAATGAGAGGGAATGGTGTACTAGGAAATGCTCTAAAGGACGTTAAGGATCATCAGTGAGACATACATAGCCCAGCTACACCACGTGAAAGAGGCTAGGCGACTGAAAAGACCTCATTGGCAAGGCCAAACCATACTCCTTCATGACAATACCAGTCCCCATTTGTACAAGACGTCAAAGCCTTGCTACAAAAACTTGAATGGGAGATCATTCAGCATTTTTGTATTCTCCGGACCTTCCACCGTCGTATTACCATCTTTTCCGCTCCCTGTTAAACTTTATGATTGAACAACTAACAACTTCTAAATAAAAACTCAACAACTTCTTCGATATCAGTCCAGGCGATTTAGGGTAGAACGGCGTTGACAAATTGCTCAAGATATGGGAGGTCTTAAACAGCAACGGTGAATACATAATAGATTGATTGATTCTTATTGCTAATGATTTTCTTTGAATAAAAGTCTTTGTTAAAATCTCAACGAACTTATTCCCCAACCTAATACATTAGAAAATTTAATTTGAGTGTAAATAAAATACGGTCTCGTAGACTGCACCTCCTCAATTAAGCCCTAAAACTTAACCTCCCGATTAAGAGCTAATGGAATAAGCAAAAGAATTTCTAATTGAAAATTATAATTGAAAAGATACTGCGGAAACTCTATGAGCACTGCTAAAATACTAAAAATCGTTTTTTTAATGAAAGTTGTAGAAAATTATAATTAATGTTATTTAATTCTAAATTTGATATAAATAAATTTCATGTTAATAAAAAAATTTACTTGGAGAGAAAAGATTTATCTATTTATCTATTTACAATGATATTGAATTATGTCCCATTAATGTTGTTCAAAGGCCGATAATATTTCTAAGACACCCTAACATTAATATTATTGCACATTTCTTGTTTAATATTGTATATATAATTTCTTCATTATATGCAATTCTCAAATAATATTTTTTTTTATGTTGTCTGATTTAGGGTATGCAATAGCTCTGAAAAAATAAATGATTCACAAATAAGTGCAAAAATAACTAGAATTCGATAATAAACATATATCGAAAAAATTCCTTAAATAAGTAATGTGAACGAAATTTATGTATTCTGTACCTTTTTATTCCCATTTCGTATACACTATTCCTGTTATTTCAGATACCAACTGGGAAAATAGATTTAATTCGATGTAAGTAGTCGAGACTTTTGCAACAAAGAAAAAAAGTGAAGTCTCCTTTGATTTCCCAAGACACAGAAAATGGCAGAAGATAAAACTGAATTTATTCCAAAGGATGCTTTTGAAATAGAAGCATTGTACTGACTGTTTTAAAATACACTAATTTAAAAATTTTACGTTTTCAAAACTTGCAATTTTATTATGTTTTAAAGCTTTATAAAGAAGTAAACAGCAACTCTCTAATAGATGTTTTCGAAACGGTAAGAAGATTTTAATCTATTGAGAATTGCTTAGAAATATTTGAAATTCTACGCAGCACTTTTAGTAAAAACCAATAGTTCATTTTAAAGGTCATTGCACTCTACCATTTTGCAGATAAATAAGATAGAACAGATAAAGTCATTATTACTTGATTCATACTTTCAAACAAAATCGTTCGCATATTTCCTCTTATGGTAATAAATAAAGAGATTTCTTTGTTCAAAGTAAGTCATGAGATTAATGAAAATCTGGAATCAGAAGATATATTTTAAAATGCAGACGGTTTAATGGAAATAAAACATTGCGGATTCAAAATAAAATTTAAATGAAAAAAATTACTTGGATTACTTGATGTGGGCGATTTTTTCTCATAATAATAAAGAAGAATGTCTATGTGTGGGTGCTTATGGTGTAGTGCTCTCTGAGACTTTATTATTTGTACTTATATTATTTGGATAATTCGAAATAGATCTGAGCGCAAATTTTTGAACTTACATTGATTAAAATTCAAGCGAGATTGGGGTTTTATTTATGATAAATTTTGAAATTAATAATTTTTATACTTTTTCAAATTTATAGAAATATTTTTATAAAATGAAAATTAAATTAATCCGAATTTTTTCCTGAATTTTGACATTTAAAAAAATACTTTTTGCACAGTTTATAAACAATAGACTCCATCGTCTTGTTCAAATTCATCTAACATTTTTATCTATTTTTTTCATCCAACACATTTTAATGTGATTCATTTCAACTATTGAATGTTATGCCTGATTTAATCACGGCAATTTATAAGACGGCAAGTAGACAGCGCATGCGTAGAAAGGGAAATTTATGTCTGCCACAATTTCATAAGATAAATTCAAGCATTCCATGCTTGGCTATACATTGCCGTTCTGGTGACCTTGAATGCCTCTTTTTCTCTGAGTATGGCATTGAAATAATGGATATTTATACAATGAAACATGGTTAAATAAAATAAATTTTAGCATATTTAAATTTGAAAACTATAGAAAAGAAAGGGCAAATAAAATGATAAAAGTGCACAACCTTGAATCTGAAATAACAAAACATATGGAATTAATCTTCAATAAGTATTACATTTTTTCACTCCAATAAAAACTAGCAAATTCTATAAACGCATGCGCAGGGAGAAAAAATGCAATACCTCGACTTTAAGTTGCCACGTCGGGATAATAACTTGTCATCGACCAAATATTATTTTCCATCCTTTCTACGCATGCGCTGCCTGCCAACCGTCTCATAACTTATCGGGTGTAAACCTGGCATTATAAATTAAACTCTCATTAATTTTTTATTAAATTAATTATCAATAATCGATTATTTGAAGGATTCATTAAATTTTTCCTAACGCTGTTTCCACAGTTTTATTTGGATTAACATGATTTAGACATGACGAACAATCGTTACTTTTAAAAATCCTCAAAATTGTTATATGCAGGTTAATTTTAAGTAAATTTTGAATTAACTTAATAATTTTTAAAGTTTATTTTTTAATTAAGATCAAGTCTGGTCCTGGCGCCATAAAATGAAATCGGATAATTAATAATATCGTTTGCGCTTGATTTTTGAATGTTGTTATTTTTTCTTTTTTTTCAATTATTCATTCATATTTAAATTGACAGTATTTCCCCAAACGATTATATTCTCACGAAAAAATAATATTTAATTATTATCTTAAGAGCAAAAATCAGTGCATTCAGTTTAAAATAATGCTATGTACCAATTTAGTCTCAATCTTCATATAAAAGTGCAATTTCAATTATTTAAGTTTTATTCAAAAAATAAATATATTACTTATGTTTAAATAACTGAACCCTAACTGTGGAAAACAATGACCAGAAAAATTCCTTTCATCTTTTTATGGCACTTTACCTTCCTCAGTTCTCCCAAAACAATCTGACTTAAAATTCGGGTCTCTAAAATGCCGGAGGCTATGGAATTCTGAAATAAGTTTCGAAAACTGCGTGATATTGCCCAAGTTTCATTTTTTCCTTTCTTGAAAGAACGCAACATTTCTGAATTTGAAACAAAACAGTTTTTGCCGTTTCACTTACTGCAGTATTTCTTTTAAAAGTAATTCTAGAGGTATTTTGTTTTGCATTTGAATTGCGGCAAATATGATGTGAAAGGCATATTTTACTTTATCGTAAAAGGACTGACAAAAGCAATTGCAGATGCCAAGAGATATTGGCTTTTGAAATTTGATGACTCAAGATTTCATATTTCTCAGTTCGGAAAAAACAATAAAAATTTATGGCTATATTTAGCATTGTGAAACATATAATAAATAAGTGAAAAAAATATCTGTTAATTTTCCGATGAATTTCAGCATAAATCTTCTAACAGTAAGCCTATTTCATCAAATTTAATGCTTATGTCAATTACAGAACTTAAGGTATCCGACTACGTTTGAAGGA
>JAPMOQ010026047.1:0-13259 GCA_026543055.1 Argiope trifasciata | reverse complement strand
TAACTCAAAATATAATTATCGTATTGTTATGAAAGTCGATAGTCTGTATACAATTTTCTAGGAAATAAATTAAAATAATTCATATCGAAGGTATAGTTTTTTTTATTTAAAGCCTATTGTTTGAATAAAAATGTCATAATTTTTCTAAAAATATCATGATAAATCTTTGACTGGTTATAAAATTTTTATTTATAATTAGAACCAAACGATTAAAGTTCTTTCACTAGAAAAAATTCTGTTGTTTATTTTTATATAAGTTTTTTTTGGATTGAGAATAATAGTTTTTGGAGTTGACAGTTTGAAATTTTTTAAAGAATTTGCTTAAATTTCTGCTATTAAAAGCTACTTTTCAAAAAGTGTTCAAGTGCATTTCAAATATTGACATCCTATTACTAATTCTCAATAGTCTTCAACTCATAAATACGGTTAAAGTATGTCTACCCTTTTTCCTCGGCCCGCGGTTCTCTGGTGGTAAAGTCACGGCTTTGGAACTGGAGATTTTCAGGTTCGAGACCAGATTAAACCAATGAACCGTCGTATGAAGGACATCTTACAAGTTAAACCTGACAAGACAAATGTTCTTCCCTCGGGAGTAGCATGGTATGGAGAGGAGGTTTCGATCTCAGATGTTATCCTCGTCGTCTGAAAGTGGTTCAAAATGTCGAGGTAATTCCCAAAATTGCCCAAGTGTTGCTTTAAAATGGGGCGTTAATACAGACAAACCATGTTTTTCACAAAAAGTGCTCCCAACATGTTCGGATACCTTAAATATAATAATCCTTGCTTGCCTCTTGCCACCAAGCATCGCTACCATTGTCCGGTGATAACAATGGTCAGTCTATCTCTCTTTTAGAGGGAAATCCTCAAACATATAAGTATTCCTTGAAGTGTAAGTTGATTTCGGCACAGCCATGGAAATAAAAGTAAGGTCATTACAACGTAAAATCAACATATTTAACTTCATGTCACCTGCGATCCGACTCTGTGGTGTTGGAGACAATGAGACTCTCCTGGTGTAAAGCTAATTATTGGCTCCCTTCCTATCACTATCAGACGTTTTAAAACTGTCGATATCCGTTGGCTAGAATATTTTTTGCTCCCAATGTTTTGTCTCCATGAAGATCCCCGTCCTATTCAAATGCCTTTTGATGGGATTACTCCCGTTGGTACAAGCGATTATATATTTTCATTATCATTGAATGCATATCGACGGCTTATACGGTCTTTGCCACTGTCTTTCCTCGAAACTTTACTAAGATATTTGAATACAGAGTATTTGCATTGAAATCCCAAACGTTACAGTTTTGTTAATTTTAAAGCAATATTAGGGATATTTTGGAATGAAAATCGTCATTTTAAACCGTGATTAGTTGATGAGGATGACACCTGAGCTGAGATGCTCTCTCCAAACTTCCACCCCATACCAGCCGAAAGACATTTGGCCTTCATGGATTTGGCGTGCACGTGAATCATTCATGTTCCTAAGCCGAGACCTTACCAACAGTCATTCTTCTCTCATAAACAAGAGGAATCAGAAAGAGTTTAGTGTTAAATGTTGAAATTCATTGTGGTAAGCATATTTTTGTTGATAGATCTGCATAGATAAACTCTGAAAAATCATGTGTCAATAATGGTTTAGAATGACTTGTATCCAAATTACAGCAGAGCACTTTTTTCAAAAACTACGAAATTTAATGAACAACATTTTTACTATAAGTGAACTACTAGATACTAAAGTAGTTTGCTCTTTTGCTGTTCTATTCTGCTGTGTCTAATGCCACTTGGTCATACCAAAGCAAATGTGAAGTAGCTCTTACGAATGAAGGTAGAAGTGTGAGCGTTTCGTTGTTAGCGAGCACCTTTCAGGTGAAAAGACTACTTTGTTAGAGAATACACGACACAACCCTTTATAAGGGGTGGTCAAATTTATTCATTCATTCGCATGTCAGAATTTAGGTTCAAATCAGAGAAAGACTAAGTACCCCCAGAGGTATCAATTGCTATGGGAACTTGGAGAAATTAGTCACGACCTCCTAAACGTACCTCAACTGCCATGAGCCAACATAGTGGTCGTTGGTCGAGACGAGGACAGAAACTCGATACTCTTACGAGACTGATACTTTACCAACCACGCTACCGTGGCCCACTAAAACCTTATACAGAAAAATTATTAGCCAATAGAGGGAAAATTTAATAAATGCATATATATTGGACGTTATCACAAGAGAAGCTGGCTTGGATTTTGAATTAATACTCAGACAAAGGAAAGGATGATACTCGCATCTCTGAATAGTTCGCACTTTTATTCGTGGCAACTTGTACACTAATGAGCTATGATTGCTTTCGGTGGGGCAACACACTATGTGCACGCCACCTATTGGCTGTATATTTTGTTTCTTAACGCATGTTTAACTCAGATTTAAGTCTATTTTTACATTTTTCTTACTTTCCTGTCATAAACCCACTGCAGGCACCTGGAAATGAGGATGAGATATTTCCGGTAGGGTGGTTGGATCTCGCCAACCCGGTGGGTGCAATAAAAGGTGGGGATTCTGGCTCCTCCCATTAATGACGGCTCGTACTCCGTACGGGGAGGGTTATACCGTGGCCGGTGATGACCCTTCGGACTCAACCACTGTTCCCGCCAGTGTTGATGTAGCGGCGGTTCGGTTAGTCAGTCTTGACAGGCTAATCCGTGTGCCTTAATGGCGGGTCGAAGGTCAGCGATGGGACTTACTTTCCCGGCCAAAGAACAAGGCATATTTTATGTATCATTTTGTAGTGCCCGGTAAAAAAAAGTTGTTTTGGAATTTTTTCAAATGTAAGTAATTTTTAGAATGTTTTAAAAAAGGCTGGACAGATCTTTTTGACTTCGATCATGTAAAAAAAAATAAGCAAACAATTATCAATGAAGATTTAATCTTGTGGACTATTAGATTGGAAGATGAAAAGAAATTACACTGTTCAGAATTTATCAGGGTCGAGGTAACCCGGTTGGTTGAGAGCGTACAGTCTCGTAAACTAAAGATGGCGAATTCTGTCATCGTCTCGGCCAAAGACTGCCGTGTTGGCTCATGACAGTTGGGGCACGTTCAATAGGTTGTTACTGCGAAGTCTTCCCAGTTTCCATAACCTCTGGGGGTACTGAATCAGGGCTCTGATTGGGATCTCAATTCTGACATGGAGATGGAGGAATGAGTTCGACTGCAACCTAAAAAGGGTTTGTGTCGTGTGTGTTAAAGTTGTACCTTCACTTTAATGATGCTCTTTAGCAACAAAAGGTGCACGGATCTGCCTTAATTTGAAACAGTAGCTCTCATTGGGGCATTAGACAGAGCAGAATTTATCTTGCCACTCACCAGCAGCTGATAATTTTAACAGATAGTTTTATTTGGTGCGCTGGTTATTTTTTAAACACTTAAATTCAATTTTCGTAAAAATTGTAAGCGCATTTGGAAAAATATACGCTACTTGCTAACTGCATGACAATATGCAAGCGTGGCATTATTTTGAAATTTGAAGCAAATTAGGAGAATCTCCGGAAAAAATGTGAGTATATATAGTGAATTATTTTTTATCAGCATATATGCTAAGTACATTAAACTTTCAAAATTTCAAAGCCATGCATATTGAGTAACTTGCACAAAAAATCTAGCTCAAGCTCATAAATATATCAGAATTAGAGCAAGTTGAGAGTCATTTACTCTACTCTCCAAAACGAATAAAATATTGAGAAATTATACACACATTGCTACTTTTTTCAAATTTTAAACTCCTAATAATTATACTGATAAAGATTCAAAATATGCTAAGTATACTTTTACGCTTATAAATTGCGTATACAATTTAAATAAAGTAGTAAATATAGAATTTCCTGAAATTTTATAACTATACTAGCTGGTAGCCGGCTTGTATAATTTAATAATTATACTAGCTGAAGAAATTATAGTTATTGCTGCCTAGAAAAATCAAGATTATTCGTTATTTTATAAAACCTTAGCTGGCACCCGACGCGTTGCTGCCACCAAAAAAAATGTTAAGTGCAATCAGTCAATAATTTTGCAATGTTTTATCGAAAGAGGATGAACGGAACGACAGTGTATAGAATACGAACAAACATATATTTATTTTTATGTATTAGATTTGTTAATTTATTTTGAACTAGCCGTCTTTGGTGACCAGCTGGTTCGCCATGAGTAAAGCGTTCTAAAATTATCAATTAAATCACATATTCATTAGCCTTGAAGTAATTTCGGGCATTGATTGACCTGAAATTAATATTTCCTTTAAGATGATGGACGAAAAGTTCTAAAACTACTCCTTTTCTAAATAATATTCTTTAATTTTATAAATCAGTCAGTTTTAACCATCGGTTATGCTTCCAAAATATTAAAAAAAAATTGCGATGATGTTGCCAAAATATTAAATATGTTTTTTAAAGAAAGCGAGAAAGGGAAAAAAAGTATTAAATTAATGATACAGATATTGCAAACGATTATAGAAGTATGCCATTAGGTCGGGAGTTCAATGCATATCCTGTCTAAATTCAATCAGGTTTACCGTAAATAAAGAAGATTTATTGAATTAATCATTTAGATATTGCAAACGATTATAGAATCCTTTGCCTTGCATTTATTTTTTTAGAAAGTATCACTTTTTACATTTATGTTATTTTATCCAGTCACATGCTGAAAGTATTATTTCTTTAGACTTGATTTACGATGATAGTTTTTTTTATTATTACTTGAACTTCCGTCATTGTTTTCTTTTCTTTTATCCGGTCACGTGATCAAAAAAACATAGTTAAAATATTTCGTTAAAAATAGAGGCTTAAGTTATACATTAAAACACTGATACCATTGGAAGGCTAATTTTTTAATCTTTAAATTGATGTAAAAATCATATTTATGCGATCATATTTTCGGAAGTTATGACGAAAAAAAGTCGAAATTTCGCTTAAATTTTAATTAATTCAAATTCTAATTAAAAATTCGAAAAAAGGGCTCCGAGGTGCACATTCCGGACCTTCAAGGTATACATGTACCAAATTTGGTAGCTGTAGGTCCAAAGGTCTGGCCTGTAGAGTGCCAACACACACACACACACACGCACACACACACACACACACATTGAGCTTTATTATAAGTATAGATATAGATTATAAAATTTAATGTATTTTCAGAAATTTAATGGAAGAATCTGTTTATTGTATACAATGATTCGTTTAATATTCCTTCAGAATTCTCAAATTTAATTTTAGAAAAGGGGAATAAAATCTTTTTTTTTAATTTATTAACTATAAAATCCATATTAATACAATAAAATCGTTAATATAGTTGAAACGGTAATTTTTAAAAATGAAGATGATGCAAAATTATTTGTGCTACAATATTTTTGGTGCTTACTGCGAAAAACGTTAAAATTTAATTAAAATATAAGATCCCCAGGGTTGATCTATCCAAAACTTTTTTGCATATTTTAATAAGGTAGTTACCTGTGAGAATGACTTGCATGATATTAGCATACTATAGCTGCAAAATATTAACCAATAATTTGGATTTAGCCTTCCTACAGAATCTATTGTCTCCTTGGAGAGCTATTTGGAAATCCTTCTTTTTAATGTTAGATAATTGTACTATCTCATCAACCATCCTGAAGGTCTAAGCAATAAGCCGACCACGCTTCATCGCAATTGGATGAATGGTTTAGGAAGTTTTAAGAGACATTCAGACAAACGTACATTTTCATTTATTAAGAAGATTCCTAATTTCTATCATATTCACTTATTACAGTCCACAAGGGATTAATTTATCAATGTAACAACTCATTGTAATCATTTCATAAGCATTCTTAGCTGATTATGGAGACAAATTACCAAGGAAATTACAAATCCCTTTATTATTAAAATTATATTGAATTAATAAATAATAAATTATTTATTAATTATTATTAATAAATTATTTATTAATTAATAAATGATAAACTTATTTACATTCTTACATTCAACATAAATTTAAGGAAACAATGTATTCAGTCCAAGTATAATATTTGTTAATATACTTTTCACAAAGTTATTTCTAAATGATTTTTTTTTCTATTCCATGAATTCTATTTTGTATTCTTTTAAATATTTATGTAACCTTTTTCTTTCGATAATGCGTTTAACTAAGTTTTTTTTTAAATTCCTATCATCAGTTCACACTCTCCTTATATATGTGTGTGAAAGTGGGTGTAAGCATTTGAAAATTTTAGAAGCAGATAGAAGTTTGAAGACAGAAGAGGCGTCGATATTTTTCAATTTAAATTTCTGTTTAATCTCTCATTGAAAAGAAATTATTATTTAGAAAAAGACGCAGATCAGACACGTCCGTTACGCAGCGCAGCGCAACGCAAGCGGAAGTGGGTAAGAACCATGAAATGAATCAGCCCTCGTGTTATACATCATATTTTGGTAGGGAAAACATTTGTTTATAGAGCTAATATATAAATTTTCATAGGGATTTTTGACACAGATGGATAAATAAAGGGTAATACAGGGAACTTTCTTGAAAAGTATTCGTTAAGTCAGTAATTTTTTTCCTTTGACTCGTAGGATGGGATTCGCTGACTGCAGTATTTTTACGAAGCTTCAATTGGATTCATTAACCAGAGAAAGTGGAATTGGATCAGGAAATAAGAGAATATTTTATGATGCAGTTATTAGAGGCTGAATTATGATAAAACCTTAAAAATCATTTCAAATTAAAAATAAGAAATTATATATATATATATATATATATATATGCACTGAAGTGACAAAAGTTATGAGATAGCAATATGCAAATATACAGATGGCAGTAGTATCGCAGCGAAAAAGTATAAATGCGCAGTTCGTTTTCCAGAGCTTTCATTTGTGTTCAAGTTATTCATGTGAACAGGTTTTTCGTGATTTATGGAGGCACGATGAGAATTAACAGACTTTGAACGTGGAATGTTAGTTGGTTCTAGACGCATGGGTCATTCCATTGCGGATATCGTTAGTGAATTCAACATTCCGAGATCCACAGTATCAAGAGTGTGCCTAGAGTATGAAATTTCAGACATCACATCCCATCATGGACAGCGCAGTGGGCGACCACCTGCACTTAACGACCGAGACCACCGACGTCTGTGTAGAATGGTCAATGTTAATAGACACGCAACACTTCGTCAAATAACTGCAGGAATCAATGTGGGACGTACGAGGGACGTGTCCGATAGGACTGTGCGGCGAAATTTGTCTTCCTTGGGCTATGACAGCAGAAGACCGACTCGAGTGCCTTTACTGACAGCACGACATCGCCTGCAGCGACTCTCCTGGGCTCGTGAGCATATCGACTGGTCCCTAGACCAGTGGAAAACCGTGGCGTGGTCAGATGAGTCACGATTTCAGTTGTTACGAGCTGATGGTAGAGTTCGAGTGTGGCGCAGACCCCACGAAGCCATGGACCCAAACTGTCAGCAAGGCACTGTACAAGCTGGTGGTGGCTGCATAATGGTGTGGGCTGTTTTTACATGGCATGGACACGGTCCTCTGGTGCAACTGAACCGATCATTGACTGGAAATGGTTATGTTCAGCTGCTTGCAGATCACTTGCAGCCATTCATGGACTTCACGTACCCACACAACGATGGGAGTTTTATGGATGACAATGCGCCATGTCACCGGGCCAGAACTGTTCACGATTGGTTTGAAGAACATTCTGGACAATTCCAGCGCATGATCTGGCCACCTAGATTGCATTATATAAATCCCATCGAGCAATTATGGGACATCATCGAAAGGTCCGTTCGTGCCCAAACCTGCACCATCCATAATTTCACAATTATGGACGTCTATACAGACAGCATGGCTCAGTATTCCTGCAGAGTTCTTCCAACGACTTGTGGACTCCATGACAGGTCGAGTTGTGGCACTTCGCCGGGCAAAAGGAGGACCGACACGATATTAACAGTCATCCCATGACTTTTGTCACTTCAGTGTGTATATATATATATATATATATATATATATATATATAATTCTTTATTCATTCGTTCAAGTCCAAATACATTTTTAAAATCGTGTAAGGAATAGGGATTTCAAATATTAATTAATCAATTACATTTTTTCTGTAAGTTACATTTAAATCTATTTGGTCGCCGAAATTGCCAAATCTGTCGCCGTTATCTGTCTAAGATTACGGTCGCGATATTTAATCATAAATTATATAAGCTATATATAAATAATATAAGAAAATAAGTATGAATTGATTTTTTAAAATCATTATTTATTTAACTTCAGATCTTTAATTTCACTCAAACTACATTTTTAAACTGAAATGTACGAATTAGTAAATTTAAAAAAATATATATATAATAAACTTACATGAATTGCAATTTCTAAAGTATGTTACATTTGAATCAAAGTAATGCTTAAAGCTATTGCATTTCTGATTATACTCTAATAACATTCCAATTAGCTCATTCAATTTCAGTTACTGCATTTAATAAACTCGCCAGTAGCCGTTACAGTTGCACATCTGCTGTGCGGTAATGATGGCATTTTGCTGAGAAATATTCCGAATGGTCATCCGAAACTGTACTATTATTAATGGGAAAATAATGAGTGCCAGATCGAAATTACCCGTCACCTGGCATCGATTCGGGACCAAAGCTCGACGTACCAAATCTCTATCGGTGGAGAATGGCTAATAAGGACATCTTAGCTAATGAATTGCTCTCAGCTTTTAATGAATTCTACAGAGGTTAGAGTAGACTAAGGCAATCCACTCTCATTAGCAAGAAGTCCTTATTTCCATTTACAATCCTGTGAAGACTGTTAAATGTATGCGTTAACTTTGCCTTCGATCCCATTTTAGTCTGAGTGGAAAAGTGATTGTTATTGTTGCCTAGAAGACAAGACAATTGATAATTGCTCGTTGTTTTATAAAGCATTGGCTGGCACCCGGCTCGTTGCTGCTGCTGAAAAATATATTAAGTGCAGTCAATCAATCATTTGGCAATGTTTCATCGAAATAGGATGAACGGTACGACAGTACATAAAATACGAACAAACACATATTCACGTTTACAAATTAGATTTGTGTATTCTTTTGGAATCGTAAAGTCTGGCGTTCTTTTAGAATGGTAATGAAAGAAACTATTTATTGTATCTCGTGACTCGAATATATACATTCGGAATTCTCAAATTTAAAGTTAGAAAATGGGATTAAAATATTTTCTTTTAAAATTCATTTAACATAGAAAATATATTTATACCATGAAATCGTTAATATAGTTGAAAAGATAATTTTTTGAAAACTAAGATGGTTCAAAATTTTTTGGAATAAAATATTTTCAGTGGTAACTGTGTAAAACGCTAAAATTTAGCAAAAATTTAAGCCCTCCTCTAGGGTTGGTCTCCCCAAAACTTTCTCGCCCAATCTGTAATAAAGTTGTAACCCATGAGAATAACTTGCATGACATTTATGAACTATATCTACCAAATATTAATCGTCAACTTGGATTCAGCATTTCTACAGAATCTGTTGTCACCTTGGCGAGTTATTTGGAGATCAATTCTTGGTCAATAGATATGGTTGAGATTCGAATTTTTTTTAGATAATTGCGCCATCATGATAACCAACCATTAGGTGTAAACAATAAGCTGACTAAGTTTCATTGGAATAATATGAACGATTTAAAAAGGCATAAAAGACATACAGACAAACAATCATTTTTATTCATAAAAGATTGCCGATGATGACAAATTTTTTGTAATAGAAATGGATCTTTACCATTACAAAAGCTACAGCGAGATTAATGCTACAATCTAGATTATAGTAACATCTATTTGTTCAAACTGTATTTCATAAAATAGAAAAATTTGACTTTACTTAACCCATAATTGGACACCTGAATATTTTCGGACTGACAGAAACATGGCTTCAAAATGACTCCATTGCTATTTTTTTGTGTGTTTTGTAAACATAAATTTATTTTGGAAACACAATACATTATGTAAACTATGTAGTTACAAATATATCAAAAATGTTAATATTAAAAAAGCTAAATATTATAATTTTATGTAAGAAAAATGTTCTTGGGAAAATTTTTCAATGAATATTTTTTTTTCCCTGAGATATGACGGAATCAAACCAAATTTACTACCTGTTAGAATTGAACAAACTATAAAGAAGAATTATTTTAAAGTATTATTTCAAGAAAATTTCTTTATTTTTCTATATTATTCTGATTTTAATAAAATCAGTGACATAGAGCCAATGACTCCATAAATGGCGACAATTTTTTGAAAAAGAATGACAAGGTTATAAAAATGTGTTATAATTGGACTTTTGCCAACTTACAGCTGAAACAATAACTTGAAGGTACTGAGAAGGAAGGACAAAATATCACGTGATCATCAGAGCCAATGAGCAATGAGGAGTCATTTTGACTACCGTCTCTATTTATGGATTAAAGGTGAGGTCAATTTTGAAATTGTAAGGTACATGTGTCAGTGAAAGGCTGCACAAATTTCCCTAAGATGTACACACAACCCTGAAACTTCGAAAATCGTTCATATTATTGAATATGTATTTATTCCTTCAAAATGTTCTGTAATCCCTTAGCTTTCAAACGATACTGAGATGTTGTCAATGCTCTGAAATGTCTCTCGAATTAAAGATTTATCTCGAGGTACCTTCAATAAAAATTCTAGTTTCGGTTTTTTAAGCATTCATTTTATGAAGAATCACATTCTCAAGCTATGTTGCTCCATTCAAACAAGAAACCAACCTAAAACAATTATTTGAATCAATTGTTTGTATATGTTTATTAATCTGTATTAAACTGTGTAAGTTTTGCCTCAATAAAAGTTATATTTATAAAAATAAATTTAACTATTATAAATGACTATATAAATGTTAAATATAATGGCTATATAATGTCATATAGCCATACCATTATATAGTCACTTTTGTCATACTTTATAACGGCTTTATTGATATTTAAGGGCTATTTAAATGTTAAAATTATGGAAAAATTTTGCATATTCTATTCATCGTTAATGAAAAAATACTTTTAAAAAAACTATACAATTCCATAACTTGATTGAGGTAGACAACATGAAGTCTCATATTAGGCTGCATTTCGAATTAGAATTGTGTGTCTGCACAAATTAGAATTGAAAATATCATGTTTCAAAAATTATATGCTAATTATCTCGTTAAATATCAATTAATTAATTAAAAACGATTAATCAGGTTTTTTCTTAATGAAATAAGTGTAAACATACATTAATTGCCTACACATTAATGAAAATAATGGATATTTAAAGTTAATTTTTTTTTAAAATCTTCTAGTGTATTTGCGCACACGTTAAGTCATGTAAGGAAAGCAATTGGCAGTTGGCGGTTTTCTGATTATGTATCTACTTCAAAGTAGGATATACTAGCTATTGCCCGCGACTCTTTTCGAGTGGAAATTTTTATGTATATGACCGAAAAAATACCAAATAATGACAAATAAAAAAAGCCTAATCCAGAAACGACGCATTTAAGCGTACACGCACATACGAAAAATATATAACTTCAATACAATTTTATAACAAAAACACACAACTAACGTAAAAACCATTAATTTATATTGTATCTTATACTATAATACGAGGAATGGTTGCCAAGTCGAAAATCGCCCCAGAATTAATAAACTCCGGTAAACTTGGGGTTCTGGGGTTTTTGGCCACGAGGAATCGATTGGCGCCGGTTTTGAAGCGCTACGGTTGAGCAGTTTGGAGTTACAGATATGATATTTTCAAACTTTATTAGTCCGCCATTTTGGCTAATAGGTTTCAAGCGGTAATGTGCTGCCATCTATAGCCAATATGGCGAACTAATAAAGTTTCCAGAAGATGATCCGGAACTCATCTCGAAATGGATGATCCTTAACCCGTGTGGTGATATGAACCCAAGCGCTCCGTGCATGGTCAGCAAACATGGAAGTGCAGATGGGGATTTCCAATGGAACATCAAGACATGACATCGCTGGTGGACGATGAAAAGCCGAGGTTTAACCGGTTATCTTTTCACCAATGGTTTCACAAATTTTCTTATGGCATGTATTGTTTTGATAAATCACAATTGAAAATTTAAATCTTCGAGTTAGCTTCGATACCTGTTTTCTCCGAGCGGAGCTCGATCACTCGCTGGTTTATATATAGATAAGGATTTGGTTGGGTCATTTAAGTTTTCCTTAGGACCACAACCTTTCTATAAGTTATTGATCATCAAAAGAATAATTTATTATTATATAATATATTAATTATATATTATTATTTAATTCTCATTCAATACATTAATTCAACTTCATTATTCGGTTAAAAAGTAATTTTCTGACTTTTTTCACCTCATATTTGTTAAATTTACAGAATGTAACCGAATCCGTACTCAAAATATACATTTACAAATAAGCCCACTGCAGAAAGAAAACTTTTCTAAACTTTAACCGGATGATACATTTCCAAACAAACTTCCAGCAGCTTTGTATCCAATGAAAAACAGCCCTCAAAAGAAAACATTTCACCAGATTGTGAAGGCGAGTTAATAGGAAACCCCCTCAGCGGAGGGGAAGAGCTTTTTGCCAGCCGAAGGGGAAAGCCCCCCACCCTCCCTCCACATAACTCGCGAGGTTGGACAGTCTCAGAATTCCATCGGGGATGTCGGTTGTTTCATTTCAGGATAGATGGCCCGCTTCGGGGTGGCGATTTCCGCATTCTTCTGCATTTCATTCTCATGAAGAGAGAGGGGATCATTCCGTGTAAAATGGGAAGAACTGTGGAACTGGGTGAATCAGATTGCTCGGAAACGCTCCTAGTATGAATAGGGAATTATGTATAAGAATCTATCATCCAATCATATTTTTTTATTTTAATGTAAATAACTTAATGCATTCAGCAAAGACGTACATTCAGGAATTTCTTTCTAAAGGATATTTAAAACTTCCGTGGACACATGACTTAGCAAACTTACCTGATAATAAATGTTTAATTGGGGTCCGGCATGAGAAAGTAATTAAATGCACAGAAATTCATCGTTTTCTCAGAGAATAAATAACTCTTTTCAAATCGAACTATTCAACCAATCAAAAAAATTATCCATTCCTTTTATGGGGGAATTTTTTTAACTTTGTAATGTCTGAAGCGAAAGTGCCATATATTTTCTGATATAAAGGTTTGTTTCATTCCTAAACGTGGTAATTAT
>JAPMOQ010026039.1:80048-96121 GCA_026543055.1 Argiope trifasciata | reverse complement strand
GGATGATTTAATCCCTGCATAAAATATATGCATTTCTGTTTCGAAATTTTTCAGGATGAGTTGATTAATATTAAAAAATAACATTTTCGCTTTGAAGAATGATTAGTGAACATTATTTGACAATATTCGTAAATTTTCTTGTTCCTTTTCAATATAAACTTGAAAACTTGTAATTGTTTGCTACCAAATATATGCAATAATGCATTTGTTTGAAATGTAAATCTTTAAAACCAAATTAACGAAACATGATCTAGAAATCAATCAAACTTTAACTCCATTAATGACATAAATAAATGCGAACTAAACATATTTCGGTGATATACAGAACATATAGTTAAGACGAGAGAAAATATATCTGACACATTTATTTACACATCTGAAACATTTATAGTTCCAGACTGAGATACGAAAATTATTTGCTGATTGTGTAAATTCCTAGCTCATTTCGAGTTTGAAAAGATATCTCGAGAGATTTCAAACATTCGAATTCCCAAAGTGTTCTTTGATTCTGAGGCAATAAGCAATTGATCTCATTTTGTCTGTCACTATGGCTGCAAACAATTTGGAGTTATTTCCGCAGCGTCTTTCATAGAGTTTTTTCCCGATCTGTACATTCAATTGAGCATTTATGTACAAAGATTGGATTAGATATTGAGGTTTGTTGGCGCAAGATTTATACTTGGCTACAATGTGCCAAAAATATAGCAGTTTTATGTCCTCGGAAGTTTGAAAAAGAAAAATTGAGATTTATTTGGGAAAAATATCCTATAAGTAAGCATTTATAATATATATGATTACTTTTCTTCAGTATATAAAAGATAATTTATATTTCAGGGGAGTGTATAATGTATAATTTAATTTTAAAGATAGCTTTGCGGTAGGCAAATTGAATATTTTCTTATAAATCTCACGAGATTCATTAAGCCCAACAACTATAGGAAAAACCATTTAAGTAATTCTAAGAATGTCAATGGGTCTAAATAATAATTTTTTCGTTTTTTTTTAAATATTAAAACAACCTTTGGACTTTGGTCAAAAATTCGTTGGGGCTTCTGTGGGATAGTGGTAAGGTCTCGGCTCCGGAACCGGAGAGCTTCAGCCTTGAGATTCGATTCCACCGAAGAACTGTTATGTATGCGGATCTGTCGTTGTTAAATCCATTGGGACCAAACTTCCGCCCGCTGGTCAGGTGCAAAAAATTGTGGAAGGAGATGATAGCTCAAGTATCGTCCTCGTCATCTGATCGTGGTTTACAATTACGTGGTCCATCTCAAAATAGGGCCATTGTTACTTTCAGAAACGGGGCTTTAGTATGACTAAATCAAACCTAAGCAAAAAAAAAAAAGAAATCTGTATCACTTAGTTTGTGAAATGGAGATTTCTAAATTCATAAAATGTAGAGGCTTTTTTTAAAAAACAAAAACAAAAAAACAAAGATTAGATACTCCTTAGATGGAGAAATGTGTTTTTAATTTTTTAATTTCAATTCATGAAGGTTTTTAATGTAAAAGTAAAAAACAAATACCTATTCACTAAAATTATTTATAATTTATTTAGTTTTTCATATTGCACAACTGTCTACAATCTGAAGGCTGGCTGCTAAATTCATTTCCAAATAAAATGTGCATTTAATACTTAATTTACTTTATGCCTCTATTCATAAAATGATTATATACTTGATTATTTCTCTTTGAATGAGAATGAAAGCAGAAACTAAGCAATTCATCAAAATAATTTATAATTTAATTATGGAATACTTTTCCATGACATGAAGATGTTAAATTTCTTTTAAATTAAGATTTACATTTATTTTTATATTCTCCTTGAAATTCTGACTATAAATTCATTATCTATTACATTCTTTTTATTAAAGTTAACAAACCAACAGCATGCCATTAAATTAATTTAAGGTGTTCAAAATGAAAATGTTATGTAAATAACTCATGATAGCAGTTTTTGCACCCTATGTTAGAAAAAAATCTTTAATAGTCTGTCGAAATAGAGTGTAATAAATTAAGTCACCTTTCAATTTAGACATAAGCTGAAGAGCTCTTTATTAAATTAGAGTTTATTGAAATTTGTGCCAACAAGAGCTTTCAACTTTCCACTCGAATGAGCTTTTGAAATGACAGAAATTTCAGTCATTTTCGTGATTAAATGAGGGAGATAAAGCGGTAATGAAATATATCTGAATAGTCTCACATTCTCTAGAAGTTTGAGAAAATATTTTCTACTTGCGGCTGTCATTTCTCACTATAATTATATTTCTAGCTACATAAATAAATAATTTTAAATTTTGTTAGTATTTGAAAACCTTTAAAATTTTTATAGAGTGTGTAGAAAGGATTGTTGTTGTTGTAGTTTATTGGGTTTTATTAGCGCAAGAGCCATATCTTGGCTAAACTGCTACAGAAAAATGATTTAAATCTTTTGAAAAGTGTGTTAATTTCCCAACGGGCTCGCGTATGCGAGAGATACACTAGAGATGAATTTTGTTTCATAACTTTATATCTGGTGGCAATGGGAACGTATGTCCTAGGCTATATGTCGCTCACCCTTTGACCTACTTTCAGTTGTCGTCGTAAGTTTGTGGCGGTAATAGGTCTCTGCCGATCAGATATTTGTATTTCAGAGATACGCACGACCGTTCATGTAAGTTTTTGTCACATCTGATTTTATATGATTTTGCAAATAAATCCATATTGTTTTAGACTGACGACAGCTGGCAAATGCATTTACGAAGGAAAATGTTGCAAAATAGCCCCCACATCTCTAAAAAGTGAGATAAAATTAAATGTGCTAAAGAGAAAAGCCGAACTAGGCAATTAATTGGAAGATACGACGTCAGGGAAAATCCCTGCCAAAAAGAAAATTGGACTAGAATCACGAGGTTCAGTTGTGAGATTTGACAGAAATTCATATGTTTGGAGCACACTAAGCATATTTGCTCAAATTGCAACGCTGCAATGAAATAACAATGAAACTATTTTCTTCCTTTTCATATCTAACTTTCAATTACTTTTTTCCTTTTTTTACATAAATTCTGTATTTTATTTGCAAATTGTTCTGTCAAAATATCGACAATTTCATTTTTATTATTTTTAAATCAATTCAGTTAACCTGCGGTCATATTATATTATTGCAATCTATGGTTATATTGTTTCTGCTCCTTTTTAAGTAAAAAATGTTTAAAGTGATTGTAGCTATTAATCCTAAGCTATTTACAATATGATTTTAATAGTTTCGCTTTTGAAAATTTACAATTTACTATAGCGTATGTGGGAAATACGCTCGACCTTTTATGTTGGTATGACAGCCTCACCCACTGGAAGATTAAAATTAAGATAAAAAGTAAATTTCTCTTATCACTGTTTTAAAATGTAACATTTGAAATTGATAGTTATAACAAGAAAATAGGTCAGAGAGATTTAAAAAGCCAATAAAATTTAAATAGAATTATAAAATACAATGATTTTTAAGAAGTTAAAAATATATTTATGGGGATATTCACCTACTAAATCTTGTAGTGTTGATGTTGACGACGAAAACAAATGGTTATTATGATGATTAAAAGAGGGCTATTGAATTGAAATGTGTAAATTGGTAAAGTCTGCACGGCATGTTGGTTAAAAAAAGGAATAAGACGTGTAAAAGATATTTTTATGCTCAAAATAATCACAGCATCTTTATTTTAGCAAGAAAAAAAATTTAATAACTGTGTTGTATTTAATATTTGAGGGAAATTTCCAACGTTCATTTGATGCTTTTTGGTTTACACTTCATGTACACAGAATTGCTGTTTAGAGTAGGTAGCATTACTAGCTCTTCTATATTTTTAGATGTCTATCTCTTTTATATTTTTGGAAAATTAGTTATTTATTTTACTTGGATTACCTGGGGCTTTTATTCTCATTTACGAAATTTTTGTACGATGATTAATCTAAAGTAATGCGAGGAAAATTAATTTCGATGGATTTTGAATTTCTGATGACACTCATGCTGAAATGATGTAATCGATTCAACCTTTGCAAAAAATCTTATTCCTGATTTTTTGCAAAGGGATTACCTTGGAGTTTTGTTCTCATTTACAAAATTTTTGTACGATGATTAATCTAAAGTAATGAGAGGAAAATAAATTTCGATGGATTTTGAATTTCTGATGACACTCATGCTGAAATGATGTAATCGATTCAACCTTCTTTGCAAAAAATGTTATACCTGGTATTTTGCAAAGGGATTACCTGAGAGTTTTGTTCTCATTTACAAAATTTTTGAACGATTATTCATCTAATGTCATGTGAGGAAAATTAATTTCGATGGATTTTGAATTTCTAATGATACTCATGCTGAAATGATGTAATCGAATCATACTTCTTTGCAAAAAAGTCCATACTACAGAATGTCATTTTATTCTCCAGGAGAGAATATCCTTGACTGAAATGCTGGTGATATAAAAGCTGGGACAGAATGATCTTACATTTAAACCTGTTTCTCTCTTCAATGTCCAGTATGCATCATTTCTAAAACATACATTTCATCTGTCTCAATATGCAATTTCTAATATATGGCATTTGCTATATAGCAATATTATTGGAAAACCATAATTCATCGACGGTTTTCTTAAAAGAAAGCCATCAATTGCTGATTGCAATGATGACAGTTAATGTTTTGAATGATTTATATGGTAAATTTTAATGTAGAAAAATCAGAAATGTCCTCTTTATTCAGAATAAACAAGTAAAGACAATAATAAAGAGAAAATAAAGATAAGTGTTCTCTTTATTTTCTTATAATATCGCATAAAATGTATATCACAACTCTGACGTGTTATCAGTCGTAATAACAATTTAAAAAATCTTTTATCTGTATTCAATTTTTATAATACATGTACTTATTGATTCTTTTAACATGTGCAGATAAATATCATTCTGAAAATGTCTTTTTGAACAACTCAGAGTGATTTAAAATCTGAATATATGTCAATTTCAAGTTTATGGACTTTTTATTTTTAAAATTCGTATATGAGAATTCAAGATAGTTGTTGAATCTGAAGAATTCTGTCGTTGCTAATGAAATAGTGCTTTATCTCAAGAATTTGAGTTAAGAAATACAGTGTATGGCTATTTATGAGATATCCAAGGCCATAAAATTTCATGTGAAATAAAAATTGGTGAAACCGGACCAATAGTTTGGTTTGAGGGTTTTACCTTTGCCAGTTGCTTTAAATGTATAGATATTAATTTATTTCAATTAAATTCGCATACAATATTTAAATTTATGAACTACACAAGAATATTTAATCGATAGCAATTATTGATACGTAGAATATAGTTCTGAAGTAATTTATGCCAAATGTATGCTTAAAATCAGAAAGTTCATAATTCGTATTGATTAAAGTATGTAAGACTTATATTGATATTCCTAATTCCTGGTGTTACAAAAACATATTCGCTACATTTTACGCATCTGTATCAAATCAATAAATAAGCTGGGTTATTTTTAGAAATTTCTTTACATTAATTGTAGCATAACCAGCTCAGAGGAAGAAAGATTTATGTTCCTCTTTGAATGTTCAGATCGAACAGAAATCACGCAACATTTAATCAAATTCACCATTTTGGATGACTGCATTTTGGTTAATTAGGTTTGCTGCCGTAATTTGCTTTGGGAATCTAGGAAACCGTAATACCAATCTTCCAAACCGTTACCAATCTTTAAAACGAGAAAGTTCGGACAAACACAGTAATGTCATCTACATCCATTTCTTTTGGATAACATCAGAAATAAGACATGAACGCTATTTGATATAATCAGCATAAACAAGAATTATTTTAGTTAAAGAATATTTCTAACTATTTTACAAGTGAGTTATTTTTGCATAAAATACATAGAAGATGATAATTGTTCTTTTTTTAAAACTAGAGCTTTCAAACTAATTTATTTAATTAAATGTATTTAATATATTTCAGTTTTAACTAGATTTATTTAATCATTCTAATCTAAAATTGAAAAGGATTTCACAGAAATTAAACTTGAAAACATCTAAAATCAACTATAAAATTTTTATGGAATAATAAAATACTACAAATAATTTACATGAATTGAATTTATTGAACCTTATTTGTAGAATTATAATTCTGAAATTAGATTTTAAATTGCATTGAATAAGCTATATAGTATATATGTTTACAATAGGAACACATATGCAAATTCATTTGTTAGAAATATAATACATAATACATAAGAAGAGGCAATTACTACTATTTATTCTAATATAAATAAGATTCTTTACTGCTATGCATGTTACAAATGCATGAAGTTCCACATATCTTCTTAAATATCTTGGCAGATCTCATATAAATATCCTTCAATAACTGATAATAATTTACAATGCGCAATTACAATATTCATCCTAATGATTTGGAATGTTTATCAAAAATGAAATATTTTAAATGTGTATGAGGTTTTTCTTATTTCACAGTATTGAATATTTCTATATGCATACAAATAGTTATTAACAATATATATTACGTATTAATATTAATTAATATTAATTAAATACATATTAATATATAATATAGTTATTACAAATAGTTATATTAATATAGTTATAACAAATAGTTATTATTAATACAAATAGTTTTAACATATATATAGTTAAAACGATTAAAATTTGCTGAAGTCCACAAATAATTTATTAAGTTTACGAAAACTCTCCCAGGAATTGGAAACTTATTAAACTAATTATTTATTTCTTGATACCTGTGAATCATTATTCCAAAAGTTCCTTTATAACTAAGTTTGTCAGGCAACGTGCTAAGGGAAATTTCAGAAACACTTTCTGCTATAAATCAATCCCAACCTTCAATTTTGAGTTTGTCATGAAAGTCTAGACTCGTAAATTATGGTTACCAAATTCATTTCAATGACAGTATCGAAATCGGTTTGATTGATGATTCTAATTCATATTGGATATTTGAATTTTGATTGAAATATGGAAAAAGTAATTACCTGATTTGTTAACAAGTTTGGAAAAAGAAATTTGATTACTCTTTTTTCTGCAGTTTTGTATTAAAAGAAATTAAGTATAAAGTTTCAAGTATATGTAACTTAAAGCTGTGTTATGACTTATGGGGCATATGCATTAGTATGTGCTGTTAGTACTACTTTATATCATTTTTGAATTGACGGCATCTTGCAAAATGGTAACATAACTGAGTAATTGTCGTTAAACACAGACTTTCAGTGTTTCTTTCCTCAATCATTTTTCACTTCATTTGATAATGTTTTAATTTTTCATTTGCAATGCATTCTATTATGTACAAAAATTTCGGAATGCACTAGACACTTTGCAGATTCAAAGTTTTATGTTATTTTATGCTGATTTGTAAACGTTATGCCATACAATTGATAATCATGCGCATAATGATATGTAAACGTTATGCCATGCAATTGATAATCATGCGCATATGTCATTTAAAATTTCCTGACTTAGAGTAATGATACCATGTTTTCTTTAATTGTTAGAGGTTTGAAGCAAAACTTTTCATCGGTATAGTTAACCCTCAACTGTGGAAATACGATCTACGAGACCTATTTAATTTACACTGAAAAGAAATTTTCTAATGAATGCATTAGAATGAAAATTTGCTAATATATTTTTCAGATATTTTTTTGATATATGTTGTAGAAATTTTTCAAAATATATTATCATTGAAAAAAGTAAGTTGGTTGGATCATACATTTTCTTCACAAAATACATTTTACAATAAAGAATATTCTTGAAAAGGCGCATTGCCGTTTACTTTTAAATCATATTGATTTTTCAAGTATAGAAGGGTGTATAGAAAGGAGTATCATATAAAATTCAATAATTATATGAAAAGAAATTGATAATGGGTAAAGTTTAGCATTTTTTATTGGCTTGAGTGGCATTCATAGCATGGTTTTCAAGGGCATTTTAAATATACAAGTTAAGAACTAGTATAAAATTCAACCTAAAAATTCTGTATATATTCCTCTTGGTATATTAATATATTTTACTAATTTTTCATTACATTATCATTAGAAAAAGGAATTATGTTTGGACTTAAATATCAAAATTAGTTGAATGCGAACTGATTTTGATATTTAAATCGAAAATTTCTTCTGTACAATTATCCTCATCATTAAAATCACTTTTTGCTTCATTCAAAAGTATATGGAGCACTGCTTCATAAGAGTATCAGTAAATTGAACGATATTTGAGGATTCCTATTTTAGAGTCATCTGCTACAACTTGTTTATCACTGGGGCACTAACAGTGGGGAACGGTCTTACAGATTGCTCTGGAAGAAATAACGTAATTACTTTTCAAAACATCCGCTGAAACCGGTTGAAAATATGCAAGTGTATTGCAAGCCATAAGACAAGAAGCTACAAGGTCAATCCATTCAATTCAGCTAAAAGTAGTATAGGGCTGATCGAAAGTCCCTCACTAGCGGTCTCACAGACAGCACGTCCCCAGTTAAGGGTTAAACATACATTAAAAATAACGTTTTGAACTGTCTCTATGATTCAAAGGCCAAATGGTGGAATGCCATGGACTTTTACAAATAACGTAACTTAAATGTGAATTTTATCCCAACACGAGAGGTTCACAGTAAGTGCTCAAAATTGCGACCATTTACACGAACACAAGGTTCTCAGCACCAGGTAACATGGTAAATAAAACGTTGGCGTTTCTTCACGGTGCAGAGTCATATTTTGGCTGACAAACTCTTCCTAGTATCAAGACAATTTTGGATGATTTGAATGCTTTTAATAGTAGGTGTTACAAGCTCCCAGATGTATTCTACAAATACTTGGGTGGAAACTTAAAAGTTTTTTTTTTTAAGGTGAAACGATTTTACGTCGAATTTCAAGTTATGAGATAACAAGAAAAAAAGCCACCGAGTCAAACTTTTTTTGTCTCTTCTGTCTAGACAAAGATAAGGGGTAGATGTTTTATTAATAACAGAAATTATGTTAGTGCATTTACATAGCTTGAACTTTGTTGCCCAAAAATTTGTTGCAAGTCCCAAAGAAATTTAGAGAAATTCGCCTAGCATTTTAAGGAAAACATTGCAGAGCTCCATCCATCCTGATATTATTGATCTTAGGGACATTCAATATTGCTATTAAGAAATGTTCTATTAGAATAACATAATATTCATAGGAATCTATGCTAAATGAATAATATTCATTTAGTATAGATTCCTTTTTGTAAAAATTACGGTTATAAAAGAAATTTCTTTATGTCTAAATTACGGTTAGATATGGAATAAGTATAAGGGACTTAGCTTTCTGATAATCCATTAAGGTCTTAGGGACATTCAATAGTAATATTTTATTTAAATTTGAAAGCAAAATTCAAGTGATCATTTGAAGTCTAGAAAGTTTTTCACCAGCAAATTTTATTGAGACTTTTCCTTCTTTTTAACATCGATATTTATTATTATTAATCTGATTTTAGCCTTTTGGGTACATTTGGTATTCAATAAGATGAAAGAGCAACATGGCTGGCTTCACACTATGCTTTGGACCGATGAAGCGCATTTCAAACTATCTGCCGCTGTTAACACCCACAATTGTGCCAAGTGTGGGCCACAGAAAATTCACATGCATTTGTTGAGGAGCTCTTGCAACAGCCTAAAGTGAGACTCTGATGTGGCTTCCCGGCTGGTTTCATAATTGTTTCATTTTTTTTCGAGGAAGTCACACTGACAAATTTCAAAATAATTTCTGTCACTGGTAAACAATATACAGCACTGTTTCAGTACAACATTATTCCTGAACTATAAGCACGACAAGCATTCCAAAGGGTCACTTTTATGCAAGATTGAGCACCACTTCTTATTTCTCTACCTGCACAACGGCTGCTACGCTCAACGTTTAGGGAGGATTGCATTATCAGTCGATACTTAAATCACACATGGCCTCCAAGATCTCCCTATCTGTCACCCTATGTCTTTTGTTAGTGGGAATTCTTGATGCCGAAGGTGTACAGCGACCAACCGGCATCACTAGCAATACTGAATGCAAGCAGCCAAAATTTGTCTTCCAAACACAAGAAATGCTACTAAATGATGTAAATGGCGGGGTGACGTCTCACAGCATGAATGCATGACTGATGGACTTTTGAATGAGGGACAGCATTTTCAGACTTTAACTAATTATCTATAATGAAGCTGACTTGAAAGTTGTCAACATTTTTTAATTTGTAAATAATCTTTTGGTGGAATAAACTACGATGCCATCTGTTGGTCACCAACAGAACTATTTTTGTTTTATTACCACACAAAAATCGGCTTCTTTTCCATTCGTTTAGTGCAAACCACAGCTTTTCATTTTTATTAGTTTTCGAATTATTCCTTTTCGAATTTCGCCCTGGCTTTTGGATCCTCAGTACTTGGAGTGAACAAGTCTTGAACTCTTCAGGTAAAATGGCGAGACGTGAATTTGAATTTCCTTGTCACATGACACGCATAAACGAGGAGAATATCCTACCTTTAATCATGATATATACAAATGAGTTTCATTACTTCACTACCCCTAGAACTTCAAGATGTCTTGCACCAAATATTTAAGGGAACTATCAAAGTCAAATTACTATCCCATCTTCATTCTTCATGCGAGAATAATTAAAAATACAAAAATATCAGACTTTAGAACTAACGAAATTGGATTTCACATGAAGTTGATATTAATGAATATGTACAAAGATTTGAGAACAAAATTGAATTCGATTCATTTGTAATCTACGTTCTTTAATTGTAGTTGGCATGAGAATTGAAATTCAAGTCTGAATGAATTCCGAAATTATCTATGGCTGATTTGGTACGGCTGGTATTAGTTTGAAGTACTATTTAACTTATTGTTACAGAAGAGGAAATTTGCTATGAGCCATTGAAAACTGTTTTAAATTTAAATCACTTGAATTTGTAGTTAGTATTTATGCTTCATGTTTCCTGAATTTAATTCGTAGTTAGTAATTCTCCATCATGTATCTGAAAATTTCAAACTAAAATAGATCATCTAAATGGAAATTAGTGGTCTGTTGAATTTGGTTGTTATATTACAAATGGCTGTTATCAGATATACAATGCTTACTGAGAATAAAAAATACATTAAATTTTTCCAGGGATATTTAGTAGCAACTTTATTCGAAATTCAAATTTTAGAATGAATAAGTTTGTCAAATTATTCGTGGTTGAGTTTTTGAAACAATGTCTAACTAATCGGAATGGTAAAAAAGTGTATCGTTTCATAGGGGAATATTTTATTCTACGATTGATAAATAACAAGTTCAAAAAATCTATCACACATTAAACTTCCTGAGGGTTAGTGAATTTAAAAAAATAGAAAAAATAAATGGAAAGTAAGAATAAACCGATTAGAGTTTTGCAAAAAATGCTCTATAAATTAAGTCAAACGTTATCACGCATAAAATTAAATAAAAAATTTAACCTATAATACAAAAATGCAAGTTAAATTACTTATTCCGAATTGTAACTTATTCTAAAAGAAATGGAAAAAGTACCATCTTAACATTTCATATATTTGTTTTTCTTTGTATATAATTTTCTATATAAAAAATTTATTATAAGAATTTCGATATAGTTATTTCGAAAAATTTGGAATAAAAAGTCATGCGTCTATATCAACTATTACTTTCTTTTTCTTTATAGATAAAACACACTCACTTTACCAAGAAAAAATGAGATTGTAAATAAAATCAATCCAAGGTAAAACAAGTTTTTTTTTCTTAATTTGTAGAAGAGGTAACGGATGAGATCACGAGTAATATTCGCATTCGGGGACTTGAAATACCAAGTAAGAAAAATGATACACATATTTACTTCATGGTAGGATACTATTTGATTACTGCGGTTAAATTATTTGTTTAGTCTGGCTACTGAACTGGATTTATGGAAAATTTAATCAAAAAAGGAAAATTAATCAGTTTAATCAAATAAGAATCAAATTATGTATTATGAAACAGTTCTTAGAATCTACCGGAAAGAAAATTTCAATTAGATACCGATACCCAAGAGTGGATGATCAAATGAAATTTATTCAATATTGCCAGATTAATGAATTTTTTTTGGTCTTAAAAAAGGACTTAGGCAAATAATTATTTTACGAAAACGTTTTTAGAAAAAGTTTTATTTCAATGATAATTTATGAACTACATGATTCTCTAACTAAATTTAGGCATAATAAAGTAATCACAGTAAAAGTAATATACATAAATTCATCTTTATAGTTAATTAGAAATTTCTAAACATATTTTGATTTCATTAATTGTTACTAATTATATATTGTAGAAAAAAATACATTTCTAACATATTTGGTTGAAAATAATGTTCTTCTTTTTTATATATAAAAGATATTTTTAAAATTTTTATTTGTCAATGGGATTTTATTTTGCCATGCGACTTTGTAGAACAGAGAATAGAGATCAGAGAGGCTTCTGATACGTCGCGTAAGCTACTGCAATTTAAATGTGGAATTCATTTTATATCTAATTGTGGGAAAAGCTTAAATTTGCATGTAGCTTACACAACGAGCTGTTACTGTCATCATATGAGTGAAACCATTCACTGACTGCTTTCTATTATAGTTACATGTAGTATATGAAACAAACATGTAGTATATATTAACATACACATTTGTTTTCTTTAGTTTATTGTGTAACGAAGATCAATTTTCCACACATGAGGCACTGCAAGGTTCATACATACATTTAAAATCATTTGAAGGCATAAGCCAGTCTATTCTTAAATGTGAAGGGATCTCAAACTGTTACGTTTGTCATGAGACTGTGAAGTTAACGTCTTTTGATTAGAATTTTTAGTGGCTTGTTAGAATAAAGAACGTACCTTTATAATAATAAAATGTTTGGTACTATAAAACGGTTTTTCTTTTATTCCTGTTAAGCACAAAGTGTGAGTCAATATCCCTGGAAGTTGCTACAGAAATGTTTTTTACTATAAAGTGGTTTTTCTTTCATTCATGTAAAGCATAAAGTGTGTCAATATTTCTGGAAGATAATACTGGAATGCAGCACATATCTATATATATTGGGTCTAAGTTTGAGCTTTGCTACCGAATACTAGTTGTTTCTAGGTCGCTTTGGCCAACAAAACTATGCCAAACACCTCTGGTATGTTGAATCTTTTTATCTTGGTTTGATGTTATTGAGTTCCATGCTAGCACGGAAAATTGGATACAGTGGCTTCTGAGGGTAAAGACCCCTGACCACTCGAAGTCAGAAGTCTGACTTGGAGCTCAAATGAAGACACGCACACACATTTGCATGCACAGCAACTTTTTACAGAAGGGTTCATTCTCACATCTCATAGATGAAACACAAGGGAATGGAATGGAATGTAAGGGATGGAACACATCCCTGCCAGCACAAGGTCTCGAACCCGGGATGTCCAGATCAAGGGGAAGACGTGCTACCCCTAAGATAGTACGGCCGGCGATTGATGCAATATTCATCACATGCAAAACGAAGTAAAATTGAAATAACTTTAAATTTTCAGTGACGAATTTGGTATATTTTTTATTTTGATATCTTTTATTTTGTTGCAATGCAAATAATATTTTCTTCGACAACATTTTTCACGAAATCGAATCAGAGCTAAAATTGCATCAATGAGAAAGTAATACAAAGCATTTATTTTGACAACATAAATAATTATAAATGAATATCAGATGTGATATTTCGTCATCACTTTTCTTGTAAAAATTGTATTTTCCTTGTATAATTATTAGTCCTAGAGGAAAGGCGCTCTACACTCATAACTTGCATTGGACTATGGGCCACTAGTTAGATTCAAGGCGTAGGCGCATGTTTTGGGGATGAAGTTTCATCCTCTGATGCGGTTTGAAGCTGGTAGACTTGATGCCGTCTCAGACTTCGTTATTTGTCCACACTTCATTAAAAACTCAATTTTCACCAAAAGAATTAAGATGTAAGAATAACTAAATGAAAGAAAACGGCTTTTCAGTTAGTTTAATTTTTGTTTCATTCAAATCAATTTTAAGACAATCCTTTTTATTATTGCACTATAAAGTAGAAAATTAAAGTATTTTCTATTTTTTTAGACTTTGATTTACAATTTATTATTATAAATTTAATTAATTTTTGTATCTAATTTTGTCCCAAATTCTATGCTAGGAGACAAATCAAATGTATATATATATATATATGTATATATTATATTAACCGACTACTGAGTTCTGAAAATGTTGGAAAGTTGTTTTGTCATCGATAACAGGAGATTATATAAGATTTTGAAACTCTTGCACACCAAGAAATTAAGTCAAAACAATTGATAACGAAGTTTCATCTTCGAGAACATAAAAAAATCAAACTAAATAACTAAAATTAAAAGTTTCTTAATAAGTAAAAAAGTTTTGAGACATAAACATACTTCAATGCAAAAATCTTAAATTATAAAGAACTTTCATAATTTGCTCAAGATGTTGGTTAAAGTTATACATACAGAATCGATATTATTTTGTAAGCTTATTAAATGAAAAAACCATGGTAAAATTCATAACCTTATAATATACTTTGCCGAAGTACACTCAGGCAAAAGTTTTTGCATAAAATTAATCTTACTTTGACTGCAGAAAAATTTCATTGAAATGCAAATACTTGTCTTTTTTTTAAGAGTAAAGAAGTTGATACATTCAATCATTTAAAGGCCTTCATTTTTTCTCTTCTCAAAAACTAAAAAATGAATTAAAAAAAGTGAATAAAATATCAAAGGCTTTTAGGGAAGATTTCAATACGATTTTATTGATTTCAATACTGAATTTTACCTGTCATTTCTATGAGAAAATAAAAGTTTTGAAAGGAAATTCTTTACTCTACCACCACTGATCGTAACAGTATCGACAGGATTGATCCTGTTCGTCTTTTTTTCTTCCCAGATTCTTCTTCTTCTGCTTTTGTTATTAAGTTGGGGCAAAAATATATATCCTGTGTGTTTAGCAGAAGGGTTCAAGGGAATATGGTTTTGGAAATAAAAGTCAATTTTCGATGGATGGCAAAGGCATGCCCATCAGTGAATTTTGAAGACCGAAATTCGGAAGGATCCCTGAAAATGCCATTTATCATTTTTTAAACAAAAATCAAAATGCTTGGAGATATCTGCAAAATATTTATTCAAGTTTTGTTTGTATGCTAACTATCTGGAAGATTTGGTTCAAATTGATTAACAAAGCCTTCGTTGGCACTTGTGAGGGAATTTAGATTATGCATATTTCGTTATTTTAATAATAATATATGTTAGGGTATCTCAAAAGTTTCTTTCTAATCTAAAAAAGGATCCATCTGTAAAGAAACCTGTCACTGAAGACAAAACTTGGATTTTATACGAAAATGTAAGTAGAAAACGCACTTAGTGTAAGGACAATATGCCTTCAGCTATGCTAAAACCGAAACTATACCCAAGAAAGTTATTTTACTCATTTGGTGGGATTTAAAGGTATCACTTTCTACAATATCCTGCCTCAAGGTAAAACAATACATTCTACTAAAGACTGTCATGAACTGGATCAATTGAAAGTTGTTTTAGCAAATAAATGGCCGGAATTAATGAATTGATAAGGTGTTGTTTTCCCATCATAGCAACACGAGATCACATATTACGCATTAGCAATAAGACAGAAGAACTTATAGCCCAATTGGGATATTTTACCACATTTTGCTTACTCTCCAGATCTCGTTCCATTTGATTATTGCTTCTTTCTGTTCTTAAAATATTATCTTAGCGATAAGCGCTTTGAATCCATCAGCGAAATAAAAGCGCTTTCGAGGATTTTCGAGGATTATTTCTCTTCTCAAACAAACAATTTTGGAAAGAAGACGTACCGCGGCTTCTTGAGAGATGGAAAAAGGTAATAGAGAAAAAGGGTTCTTAAGTAACAAAATAAATAAGACCTAAAACAGTACATATCGCGCATTCAATTCATATTAGAAATAGCAAAAAAAAAAAAAAAAAAAAAAAAAAAAAAAAAAAAAAAAAAAAAAA
>JAPMOQ010026039.1:15593-49399 GCA_026543055.1 Argiope trifasciata | reverse complement strand
CACACACACACACACACACACACACACACACACACACACACACATTCGCTGGCAAACCCCTTTTTAGAGGTGGGCTCATTTACACATCACACAGACAGAACACAACAACCCTGCCGAAACCAAGACTCGAATTCGGGACGTTCATATCACGGGGAAGAGGAGGTATCCATAAACCACGACATCAACTTTCTTTTTGGATGATGATTATGATGTTGTGTTCATGTTAACACGGAAAGAGGATGCAGTAGCTTTGGAGGTAAAGAGGTATTTAAATTAAAATATAAATAGAAGTGAGTGGAACAACTTATCTTCAAATGAAGAGATTAGGTAACCCATATGTAAATGCTTCAAGCCTTTTTACTTTTAATGAGGTTTAAATACTCATTCTATAATTAGTGTCAGTGTAATAATTTAAATTATTAATGACTTAGTCAAATTTAATGTCTCTTTTCTGTAAATTTTATTGTAAAATAATGAAGTGGTTTTAACATGGCTCTTGTTTTAATAGCACATTCTGAAAACATGTCATCAATCGGGTAATAATAATGACAATTATTTGTTCTCAGAAAACTGCTATGTGTTTTTATTTTTGTATTTCTTGAAAAATGCATTTTCTTCTTAGAGGTTAAAATTCAATTGGTTATTTTGCACTTAACATATTATAAAAAAAATTTGGTTACTTTTTGTTGACTGTCTTAACGTTTAGTTTAGTTTAGTTATTCTAACGTCCCGTTTGTAAAGCAACACGAGGGCTATTTGGGGACCAACCGCGTGATTTTGAACTACTGTCAGATGAAGTGGATGACACCTTAGCTGGCACCCTTCTCTCCACACCACACCAGCCGGAGGACGTTTGGTCTGACAGATTTAACGTGCAACAGACCCCCTTACAGGACGGTTCTTCGATGGAATCGAGTCTCAAACCGGTCTCGAGCCCTACGGTTTCAAAGCCTAGACCTTACCACCAGGTCACCGCGGCCCTGTTGGGTGTCTTAAAGATGGCCGGAAAAAGATAAATACAAATTTCTTTAAAAAGTTTATTTTATAAACGCATTTTGCAGATTGTGAATCATGGAATTTATTTTTAATAGGGCCAGTTGTCCTAATTATCACTCACAGCAATTAAAAACGTCCATTTATTACAGTCCATCCAGCGTCCCATTTATTTACCTTCACCATACTTCTTTGGGTTAAATAAGATACAAAACGTGCTTAATTTGTTTCTTTAATGCTCTTGTATGATGTTTCAAAGGATTAATGAATTCGGTTTTGAAATTATAAAAGAAATCATCCTCAATAAATGATAAAACAATTTTACTCTCGTACATAAATGACATTGCTCGGAAATTGAAAAGAAATTAGAATAAATTGAAGTTTAATTAGACGTGAGGAAAAAACATGAATCCAGAGCAGTTAAAGATTCCTATCTGCAAAAAAAACATCCGATCTAAATCTCTAGAGATTTATAAGAACCATTTGCTGAAATTGTCCAACTGAAATCAATGTGATTAGGATTCGGTAATGTTTAACGTCAGAAAGAATTCGATCAATTAAATGTCTAGTTAAGCAGACGAGTGCCTAATACGAAAAGTAGAGTTATATGCTTAACTTAGCAACCAGACAGAAAAATTAAAAGTTGAAGAAACATGTTTGAAAGTTTTTGTACGTTCCAATTTTAAATATTTGGGATGTAAATAATTAACCGAAAGAGGGTAAAGAATCTAAAGATTCAGTCTTCACATTGGGTTTGTAGAAATCAAGAAAAAGAACGATGCATTTGGGGGTCTTTACTTATGACTTACAATGGAAATTTAATATAAAAATTAAGTTGCAGTTTAATTCAACGTAGCTCAAATCTGAAATTACTTTGTTTTTAAATTATGCTATGATAATGTATATTAGAAAACCACTTAAATTTGAAAAATTATTTGAGTTTGATAATATTCAAGAATTTAATTTAATTCAAGTGAAATATATAGATAAGTAATAAAAGAATTGTTCCTATTTGGAGGCATATGCACAGGAATCAAAGTTAAAATGCGTACTGTATAAGGAGTAAAATAGTTTATTCTGAAGAAAAAAACTATTAAAAAAAGTTTCAAAAATAAGACATTGTGACATTTTTGAAAACAAAAATTTGTCAATAATTTTAATGACTGTAAAAATCGATCTTACATACTTTCTTTCATTTTATGCGGTTAAAAGAGTAATTGAATAAATGAACAATTGTATTAAACTCACAGAAAAGTTTTTCAATTAAAAAATAATTGGGTCAAAAATTCAAATAATTTTGATTTGTACAAGAAAGATATACAATCAGTGACTTAAGGTACTTTTCATTGCGTGGAAATCATCTTCGCATATTTTTCACATTCATTATATAAAATTCAATTTCATTCCCTTCATTAATTTTAGCTTCGAAGGTCTTAAAGCAAGATAAGTTATTTCATGTTTTTTCTTCTTTATTATTTCTTCTATTTAATTCTTTAATGTTCGAAGCAACCTAGAACTAAAATCAAGCTAGAATTGAACCTGATAACAGAATAGCACCTTGTGCAACGCATTTTTTTCCATTCTAAAACTGTGTTACATAGTAGTACCAAAGGTATACAGAAGTTGATTTAATTTTCTAAATTAACAGTGTCTGAGGAATATCTAATATTTATCAAATACATTCTTTTTGAGTGAAATATTCTATGGTCTCTGTTACAATTCTAATCATTTTTCAGAGGTTTATGTAAAGCTGGAGATGCATTAAAATTAAATTAATTCTTGAAAGTCTTATTGTTCGAGGATTTTAAATAGTTCAGAATCGACGTTACAGTAGTGTCATCAGTATGCATAATCATCCAACATAGTCTAACATGTTCAGCAGAGTTGAAAATATACCCTCCTATGCGTCCCTTATATGCGTCATTTTCATGTTTAACAACCAAGATGTTTTTTTTTTCTTGATTATTAGAGCTTGAATAAAGCTAAGCCTTAATAAAAATTAGTTATTTGATCGGAAATTTCACTTTTTATTTACTGCTAAATTGTAGAAATGTTAAAGATATGAAAGATGCCTTTTTCATATTTTATATTTATCATGATTTATAGCATTCTTTCTACAGTATATTGGTGACATCCCTTCTTCAGTAGGTTTTTTTTCCGAATTTAATTTTTTTTCTGTTAGAGATTGCTATTTATTTCAAAATATTTTAAGTGAGTTTTTTTTTATTTCAGCATTAAAGAATATTATGAATGGGAAATATCTCTCTGTATGGAATGAAAATTTTAAAGCTACTTTATATTTGTTATTATTGTTTTTTATGGAGCTTACCATTGGACAAGCCCGCTGCTACGAAGATAGTGATTTAAGCCAATAGGATGCGTCTCTTATAGTGTCAATTATAGCCAAGAGTATTCACACATCTTACAGATAAAACAGAGGAAGAACAACAATGCCCGAACCGGGACTCGAACCCAGGACGCCCAGATCTCGGAGAAGACGCGCTACCATAAGGCCAGGAGGCCGGCAAATATTTAGATTTAAAGTATATTGCAAATAATTTTTATTTCTTAAGCATTCTGGCCGTGTCCCTTTTACTCTCATTAGTTAATATGTAACAATCTCATCCAATTATCAACCTATAGTAGAGTTAATTTATCTCTAATATATTGATTGTAACAATCTAACAATCAATCTATATTGTTAAAATAGTAACAATCCATCTAGATGGATTCGTCCTCTAGTGTTTAAGAGTGTTTATTTATTCATTTACCTTCTAACATATTATAATTATTCTGGCTAAAAAGTGAAGAGTCGCATGCAAGTGACATACAAATTGCAAAACAAACAATGAAGTAATGTTAGATTGTTAGTATGCAAATTAATTTTGCATTTTTCCTAGTGCAAAAAATAAGGTGAACATGTAACTAACAGAGTGAGAGAAAGCTATAGTTTTATTTGGAAGGACTTTTGAATAATATTTAATTTTGTGATTACAAGGAAAAAAGGTAAAAATTATTCGTTTATAAAAGTGGATTTACCTCAAAATTCAGGAAATTAAGCTCATAACATTACTTCAAATATTTGCATTCCTTTCATGCCATCTCCATAAAAATTTAACATTGCAAATTTTTTCAAGTTTTTTGTCATGGTTAAAAAAATACACAAAACTTCTTAATGGAAAAAGTTGCAGTTTCTAAAATTATGGAAAATACTTAAAAAGAGACTTCAATTTTATTTCTCTATTGCTTTAAATATATTTTGCTAAACTCTCTTAAGCCAATGTTTCAATAAAGCTTGTGGATTTTAGCATTTTAACAAAGCAAAAACTATTATTTGTGTTAAGATCATGATGCGTTTCTCTAGAAATTTTAATCAAACAACTGAAAAAAAGTTTATTTTATATTTACATCAGCCAATTTTCGCAGGATATATTTTTATCTAGGATTTAACTGGTTAAAATATTTGTATTAAAAAATTTATACAATTGTAATAGTAAGAACAATTTTAATAACGTCTAAATCTAACCATTAAAAAGCGTTTGAAATTCTTTAAGCAAGTAAAAAAATTAAGGAACTTACTAAGTTATCCAACGAAGCCTTATTATCGTCTAATATTGTCCCATTTTATATCCCGAATTATTTCTAACAGAAAAAATATTACTTGATTATTCATCTAACTCATTTCTATCTGTTTAAATGTTAGAAGATTTAAAAAACTTTTTTAAACAAAGGTTTTATTCTCAAATTTTTAATCTTTCAAAACATTTAAAAGTAAAATTCTGTTTATTGATTTAAATTTTGGTAAAATATTGCACTGGATTTCAAAAACCATTCTGTTATACTTTGAGAGACAGCTTTTTATCTATTTAAACAATCTGTTTCAAGAAAACAATGTTTTTCAAAATAATAAAATAAAATTCTAACTTCTTCAATATTAGAACTCTGCAACCGTTGCCATTCAATTAGTTGAAAAAAAAAGAACAAATAGGCTGAAACATCGACTACTTTTGTTCGTCGTTACAACCCATTTATTCTTGATTGCACAGAGATGCTATCACAACTTCAAGATAACGAATGAAACAAGACACGTGATTGTAACAGCTAGTGACAGTAGGATGTGAAAATAAAAAGAAAGAGGGAGAACAGAAATCATTTTAATTTTTGAAAGGAGTGAAAAAAATTAGAAAGGTCAAACAGTACGAATTCTTATTTTACTGATTTCTTATTTTAATTCATATTCTTGATTTCCATTCATCTGAAAGTAAGACAATATATTTGTTTACCATTTTTTGTGATGTTTCAGAAATCCTGTAGACCCAGATGGAAAAAATGCAGTTTAAACAAATGTGAAGTGCAATTTTTTTTTAAAAAAATTCATCTTGTTTCTTTCTTATGATTGTTAAAAATTTAAGTTATGGATAAGTCAAGCGTATGTAATATTGTAATGTATGTTATGAATCGTTAAGTTTTTTAAATTATATTATTTCATATTATTTTTAATTATTTATTTCATATCAAGTATTATAATATTTTGAGAGCTAATATTTTAAAATTATAAGAATTTTTGTTTCTCATAATTCAGAGCAAGTACTTTAACAATTTATTTTGAGGAAAAGATAGTGAATAAGTTTCAGCGAATTTTTTTTCTTGTCGATTTTTCTGCTAGTAGGTTTCATGGTCGTCAATGCGTTTTTCTGCGAATATAACCAATGAATAAAAGTCAATTGTTGTATTTGAATTCCTATTATTAGTTCACATTCTCCCTATATATATTTATTTATACATCTTGTTCAAAATTTTAATAGCTAATAAAATACTTTTTATTCATCCACTCCAGTTAAAATACATTTAAAAAAATGTAGTGGATGACCCTTGATGGACACTTGAAAAACTGGAATAGCAACTGACTCTAGTGTATTGAAGTAACTGAACTAAGTTTATTAAACTCTTACAATTCAATTGATTTATTTAAATCAGGAGAAAAATACTTCCAGTTTTACAAAATTCAAAAATTAATTAAATTTTCAATTAGTTAATTAACTGAAATTAAATCTTTTTTTCAAATGAATTTATTCTGGAATTAAAACTTTTAACAATATTAAAATGAAAAAGTTTATTTTTTCAGTGATATCAATCTTGAGGACTTCAGTTTTGTGCAATTTTTTAGTTCCCTTGTTTCTAATTCTTTACAAAATTTAACACAAACATTTTTAGAAGTAAGGAAATTAATAGATATTTCTTTGTTGGTAATGTTAAGACTTTAAACTGCGCTATTACTTTTTATTTAACTTTTATTTTAATATGATGTCTTGAAAACAGTTCTGCGCATTGTAATATTTTCAGGGAAAGTAAAATATTATTGTATAAAATTAAAATTAAACATGGTATAAAATTAAAATTTCTATCAAAGTTCATCAATAGAGTCCTTCTACCCAGAAACAAAATTCCGAAAATCTATTTCAATGCTTTTATTCGAAAAGAACATTTCAAATACATCTTTGAGTAAAGATGTCGTAATAAAGAACTGTTAGCTTCTAATGATGCTGAAGAATTCACTCGGCTGCGTGTTGTGTAAGTATTATTTCAAAAATCTTAAAATAGGATACAGTGAGAAGCTGTAGTGGTAGAAGATTAGCAAAGTATTTATTTTCAGTGAATTACGAACAATAGTAGTAAGACGCAGAAGAAATATAAAATTTTTTGATATTGAAAAAAAGGGCTTTGTTTCCTGATAAAAATATTAATAAAGAATTTGATTCATATTAACGCTTTAAATATTGAAAAAAAAACGTAAAATCACTACCCAAGTTTGTTTGTTTTTAAATTAAACCACACGTTTTACTTGAAGAAATAAAAAAAAAAAACATTTGCCTTACAAATTTCTAATTAAACATTTTTATTTTTGTTAACAATTAAAAAAAATATTTAAAATCATTGCCAAAACATTAATTGTTTTTGAAGTTGATATAATTAGGTCTGAAAAATGAAATAGATGTATTATTATTTCGTTTTCAGTCAATGCATAAATATAGACAACTAGAAAAATCTATAAATAAGCAGCGACTACATGGCTACATATAATCAAATAATCTGAATATTGCATCAAAATGAGGCTCAAAAATAATGATACTAAATCAAAACAGCTAAAAGCTTCTACATTTTTAAAATATCGTGTTCATAGTTCGAGAGATAAACACAATCCCAAAAATATATTTCACGAACTCATGGAATTATGAAACATGAAGTTTTGATAAAACCTTGAATTTTTATTTGTTTGATAATATTTTGTCTTGTCTTTGTCTCAACACATCATTAAGTAAAAAAATAATGAGCTATCTCTTCGATAGCTGTATTATATTCCGAATAATAACAACGAAATGAAAGTTTAAAACATATAATGAGCGAGGGAAATCTTCCTTCTAGGGGCTTAAGGGCAGTTGTTCATTAAAATTTCAGCTTAAGGACTTCATTGTTCTTAGATAAAATTGTAGTTTCTCTTGTGAAGTTACTAATAACCTTGTTCAGCCTTGTTTTGAAAAGGTTAAGAGATGCTTTGGTGAGCAGTTATATAGCTAAAGAACTTCAAATACTTACTTATTCCTGCTAATTTTTAAGAGAGTTTGCAATGTGATACTTTGAAAACAATACCCATACACGCTTACACGAAAATGGGTCTTAAATAACGGATTTTGAAAAGTGTATGAATTTCTCTTTCGTGCATTGCATTTTAAGAGTCGAGTATACGTTTTGTTTCCTTAGAAAATGAAGAATGTCGTAAATGAAACATTTTTGTAAATCATTATCAGATTTCTATTCTTTCCACAGTAAAATATCCCTGAATTTTGAAACTTCAGCTTTTTTTGGCAGCTGTATAGGGTAATGGGAACGATTTATTATTAAACAAATAATGCATTCGTGTTAAGCGTGGAGTTAAAATACATAATACAATACTACAAATTTTTTTGTTGTATTGTGTATTTATAGGAACTTGAGTATTTAAGTGTGTTGGTTGGTAGGAAGAAATGTGTTTATCAATTTGTTGTAAAGTTTAATATTGTCTCGAAAGCAAGATCAGTGGACTAAGAGGTAAAGTAAGTATCTTTACGTTTATAACTCGCAAAACATTCCATAAATGTAATCGTATCTTCGTTCCTAATCTATATATTACCAAAATTTCGCGAATAAGTTTGAAATTATAAAGCATAAAATACTTTATATGCCTCAAAATCTAATAATTATAATTTAAGAATTGTAAATTTTATTTTTGTATATCTTTTTATGTAATTTGAATAAATTAAAAAAAATTTAAGAATGTTTTACTACTCTTTTGATTGTTACAGTTCTTACGTTTGTAAACAAGTGCATTAAACAAATATTAAATACAACTTAAATTTGTTATAATCAAGAATTAAAGCTAATTTATTATACCTCTATGTTTTTCGAGAAACTCTATTATTTTTTAGTGTTTATTTTTTATTGAGTTATAAAAATGAAAATTTGTATGGGTTTTTGAATTTCTGCTGCTACAGCAACACTGGTGGGAACTGTGGTTGAGTCCTAAGAGCCATCTGCTGCCACGGTACAACCCTTCCCGTAGGAAGTACGTCCCGACATCGATGGGAGGAGCCAGATCTCCCTTTTATTCTACCCACTGCGTTGGGAAGATCCAACCACTATGCCGGAAACATCTCATCTTCAATTATGGGGTGCCCTCTCCCACAAGAGTTGATCGATATGGATAATAAGCATGGGTAATAAATAACCTATAAAAATAATCATGCGCCTTCCAGATGGGATTCAACAACTTGAAAGTAAAATAGTGATTTCATTTTCACTCTGAAAGGAATTATTACTTCCCCATAGTTATTTGCATTCCAGTAAAATTAATTTTCATTCGTTCCGAAGATATTCGGATAAATAAAACATTACTTTTTAAGAAATATTTTACTGATTAATTTTTCTACGAATATCCTTATTCCCAATGGTTTTTTGAAAAATACCGAAAAATTTATTTCATTTTCCAGCGCTGTTATTCTCTGCTTTCATTTAAAATTACTGCTTTTGAAGTACTGCTTTCACATTTATGCATGAAAAGAAAATACTATTTCCATCGTGGCAGATAAATTGTATTCTTCAAATTATGTTTAAAAAATCTCATTATTGTTTTTGATTGTCATGAAACACGAAAAAACAATTCTTTAAAAGAAACAAGACTTTTGTATAGATTGAACTAAAAAAAATTATTCTTATAAAAATGGTAAATGTATTTTTGAGAGAAGGGACCTTTTAAATTTTTAGTCTTAATTCAGAAGTTTTAATATAAACGCAAATAAATATGTAAACAGGCTTCAATATATATATATAAATAGTATTTCCTCTATATCCACTGAAAGCGATTATTTCTTCAAACTTTGATGTATTACATCAAATAATGGTACTTGATTTTCAAATAAACCTGTCGGTAATGATTTCTGTGGAATTGGAATGGAATTTTAAAAACTGAATTTTGAAGAATTTGAAAGGATGTTTTGTTTATTACATGAAAAATATATGTATTTTTAAATTAAAAAAAAAGACTGAAATTAGACAAAATAAAATCTTGATTCTTCTTCCTAATATTCTTCTATTTTAATTGTCAGTTTTGAATCGTTTTGTCTCTTTTGAATTACAACATTGAATGTTTAATATCACAAAAGACAGTACTAATATAATTTGGTGTAATTTAGATCTTTGGTTAATTATGAATTTGGAATTCTGGATATATTTTATTTAATTGGTTTACAAGTGATACGTGTCATTTTTTTTCGTTTCTGCATTAAAAAATACTTAAAAATAATTTTTTAAATTTTATTTTAGGAAAATCATATGCGGTATTTTTCAATACTATCGGTAAATAACTGAAAATTAAAACTAATGATTGTGTTTAAATGAATGTATTGGATTTTCATGAGTTGAATAAAAATGTTTTCTCTAAGCTTTGAACAGAATAATAAGTGAAATACTTAAAAATCACACAGTGACAATAAATTATTTAAATGCTCACGAACACAAATGTTTATGACAAAGATCTCGCCCTTTTAGAATTTTTTTCCTTTTGACAATTTTTTCACTGAATTATGTTTTTAGACTTGTATAATTACCGTAATATAAATTCATATAATTCTTATGACTAATGTTGATTCCTTATTATTAATAATAAGGAATTATTATTATTTACAATTCCTTATTATTTATAATTTCTTCTTTTTATTACTGATTCCTTATTATTATTAATAATAATCCTTTATTATTATTATTTTCTTTTTAATATTAAATACGTATTATTAATGATTCCTAATGATTATTCTTGAATAAATGAATATCTTAATAAGGTTTTATATAAAATTTATCAAAATCATCAATTAAAATCGAAATTACTTCCTTTTATATTTTCATTTCCATGTCAAGCCTGGAAGAATTCAAACACTGAGGGCTTAAATATAGAATTATTTATTTTTCATCATTTTAGGTTTTTGAAAAAGAAAACGAGATTTTTTTTAATGTTTGAAATTTTGATTTTATTTTCAAATCATTCGATTTTGATTTCAATTATATTCGATCAATCATTAATGGAGAAATTTTTCGATGTGAATTGAATTTTTGAGAAATTCAGTGAAGTTACGGATAGGAATGAAATATATATATAATTCTTCGAACGTGAAAAATTCATTATATTTGATTATATTTTAATGATTTTTGTATTTTTTTATGAAAATGATATTTAATGTGTATTTAGAAAGCATCCATTTTTTTTTCTTTTATATTAGATTAAGTTACCATTGCTTCAGCTAGATTGTAAAAACAAATCGATCAAAAAGTTAAATGAGTGAATATTTAAAAAGATTAATTTAAGCTATCAAATTTTAAAGTATTTATTCACTTTATTTATTCTTAAAATCTAGCTAAAGATAAACAGGATTATAGATAAGATAAACAGGAAATTGATCTGTATCATTCAAATTCATTTTAATAATGAAAGAATTATGATCAGAAACATAAAAGATAATATATTTTTATTTTTTAGATTTTGAAATATTGTTTTTTTATTTCCTAGATTTTTTTTATTGTTTTCGGTTTTGCCCTATCATCTTAAGGATTTAATTTAATTTTTTATCAGTTATAAATTAATTCCAAATTTTTATGTAGATAAAATTATGAGGTTCAACTTAAGTTTTAGAGGATAATCAAAATGGCATTTGATTCTACCGTTCTGTTACTTGTTATTTATTACATCAGAAAAAAGTTATGTGAAATCGACATTGATTTTGAAAGAACAATATAATTTCAAAAGATGGGATTATTGTTTTTACTTCTTAGATATAATTTTATAAGACCTCCAATCAATTGCCAAAACACTGTTGCAGAGAAAAAAGAAAATTATTGAACAAAAAACAAAAAAAAAAAAACGAGCGAGCTTGTTAGAATATGCATATTTTTGTTCTCCATTACTTTACATAAAAATAAAGGAAGATGTAACCGCGCCAACAGTATATATATTGGCGATCTCCATAGATCAGTTTATTAACTGAAATCAGTAGCTGTCGCCAAGAAAACAACCGCCTTAAAGCCCGGTTAGAGAAAATCGCCAACTTGACCGTTGTTACTAGCTAAAATTTCAGCCTACACGTGGGATTTAAAATATTTTTTATATCTAATGAATGAGTGGGTGGAAGTGAAATGACAATGTAGGAATTTATATTCTACTCCATAGGAGTATTTTACAAAGTTTCTATAACTAAGTTTGCGGAAAAATATTGAAATGTTATTTTGGAAGCAATTTTCTTCGTTATCTTGTTCCGCTTGTACGAAGTATTCCTTTGGGATATTTGGAATTTTCTGAATAAAGTGGAAAATAACGTGTTTCTTCCGGGTTATCTTTTTTGATGTTATAAAAAGCAGCTGTTACCGGAATTTCATCGTGAAAAGAATTTAAATATTTTTGTCAACGAGTGTATTTTCTCCTCGAGAACACTTTTGTATAGCTTGAGGTACCTTAATAATTTTGTCGTCTCAGTTAAAATTAAAAATAATTAAAAAGTTTTAAGAATCTTTAAAGCATATAATTTTCTTCAACGAATCGGTTCCTAAATGTTTAACTAAACGATTTTTCGATTTTGAAGGGAGAATTAATGATTTTCTTCATTTTTTTCGTAATCATTTTAATAAAACTATCAATTAAAATTGAAACCAATTGATGTTACATGTGATTATGCACACTCTATTTTATAAAAAGCAACAAAACTCGATGATACATTGTGATGCGTTAAGTGCATGAGTGGTACAGCAAAAAGAATAACTGAATTCAAAAGTTAAAAAAATCTCTAATACAAAAAAAAACATACCTCATACATTTTGTGAACATGTTGATTACAACTCAAAGTGTGATTATATAATTCAGCTTATCTGGTAAAAGGTGCTTTACTTCCTTAGTAAAAACACAGCCTTCTTATAGTATTTTCATCGAAACTCTGAGTAGGTGAAGAATGTTTTCTAAAACTAATTTCTTTTAATCATATTTATGGAGTGAGTTAGGACAGCAAAAATGACCAGCAGGACCTTATATCAAAGACATTGTACATACAGGATTGACGGCTGCGAAGCATTATAACGCAGTATTTTTTTTTTTTTTTTTTGCTCAGGTAACTAAATTTTTAATGGATAAAGCTTCAAGTTGCAAGGTCAATAAATAAGAAATGCGACAATATGTTATCGGAATGGGGCAATTGCAAATTAAAATTGATAAAAATTGAAGTAAAAATCATTACTTTACCAAGTATCCTGAATTCAATGGGTGAACAAAAATTATTAACATTCAACCTGACGGTACTTATGATTAAGAAATTGAAGAATTATCTAGCTAAATGCGTATGTTTATAGTTGTTTTTCTAAGAATCCAAGACAATTAATAAACTATCTTCATTTTTTAAATCTACACTACTCTCTTTTTTCTTCAAATTATCCAATGAATTTATAAGAAGAATTAAAATTATATTGAGCATGTAAACAGTTCATATCCATTTACTATGCCTGCAATGGATGTAACATTTAGTTCACTGGATGTAACTGAAACATAATTTTTTAAATATATTCGAGTTTTTCTCCTCTAGTAAGTTCATAAAACAAAATATTAAAACCATTGATAAAAAAAAGAAGTCGCGAATTTATCCATATGGAAAACGTAGTTCATGAAATTGCTGAAGCATGGTGACTGAAAATACGGCGTATAAGCGGGAGGATTTATTTGATAAGTTCTGTTGCTTATCATATGATCTGGTAAAACCATAATTTTTCTTATTGTAAGAACTTTGTACATAATTACTCATTGTTCAAAAAAATTCAATAAAGAATGTATTGTTTACTTTTAAGATAAGGTCCATCAAATCAGAATCTCATATATTTCAAATTGTCCGTTTTAGGAAGATCTGATTTCATTCAAAGAAACATTTCATAACTAAACCATATTGTTTATTTTTACACGAAATTAAGATTTCCTATGAATTAATTTATCTATTAGATTTTTCTTGGATGATGTTTATTCGTTCGGAATTTCGAAAGTTAACGTATTCAAAGTCTACCCAAACCATAAATTTATTATATTTTGCATGCAATAATAAATAATTAAAATCTACAAAGAATAAAAGAGTCCTTCAACTATCCAGATAACTGTATATTTTGTCTCAATTATTGATTATGTCAATAAATATTAACCATATTTTAAGTTTGAATGACCAGCATATTACGGTTCACCTGATTTACCACTCTTCACTTTTGGTGAATCCTGTATCACTACCTACAATAAAATCTGTCCGTCTAAAACTTAATTTTTTTTCCTTCAGCTCAAGCGAGATATTTCTTCTATTTTTGTAAACTTTTCTTATTATTTTTTCTTTTGTGTGTAAAATTCAGATACAGCTGTTTTTGTTAAAAGTCGTAGCATTTTTTGAAGCTCTGGCCATTAAAGCGGAGGAATCTTTCCGGTTTCTCCACAATTTACCCCCTAATTTTCCCTTTTAAAGACGTTATGTATACTAAGTATGCAGATGGTGTATTTATATGTATATACTACTATAAAAGGCTCAACTAATGTTTAGAAAGATAAAATTGATTAGAAATCAATATAACTTCAGTATATTTAATCACAATCTTTTTGGCAAAATGATTAAAGCGAAAACTTTATTTATGAATTAAATAAATCTGAATTTCCCTTTCACTTCTATTAATAACTCTTTACAAATTTCATATTAAAATTGAACTTCATTGAGTCCTTCTATCATTTTTTATTGCAAGCAAGAAAGAAGTATATGTTTATATATTAAAGATTTTATTCATTCAAAAATTCTTCAACTTCGCTCAATAAAAACGGTGATATTGATTTCTGAGGAGTCTTCGATTTTTTTCCTCTAAAATTCAATATCTTGAAGTCATAGAAAGAGAAATAAATTATTTTTTAAAATCGTTCCCCATGTTGTCCTTGAATTTTTCTTTCCGAAATCAAAAAAGGGAAAAACTATATCCATACTCAAAGCAGTTCTCTTTTCTAATGGATCACTTTCTTTTTTCCTGTGTAAATCAATCGCCGAATACAATTTATATTAAAAATGCACTGAAATTATTTTCGAGTAATCCAAGATCTCATGATTAAAGCAATGATATTTTAAGTCGAAGATTAAGTTATATTTAAATTCTAAATGTAAATATATTTTTATCATAATGGGAAATTTTTTTATGTAAGTAATTTTTTTCCTTTCTTATGCATTTAATATAGAACAGAAGTACTTCATTTGGATACACACATAAGGATTTTTTTGAGAAAATGTAAAATAGAAGTATCCACTGAATACGTATTTTTTTTAATTAAATGTTAGAATACGAGGCTAATAATCTTTACATTGTTTTAAAGTATGTATTAAAATATCCTATTATAATTTACAGAAGTAATTTAACGTTTAGATGTAAGAAAATCGTTTAAACATTAGATCAGATATTTTAAAAAATTTAAATCAAAAGAATGTTCTTTTTTCCAATAGCTTTTGTTGTAAACAATTAATTTAAAAGTAATATCTTCCTGGATCTCTTCAAATTCTTCATGTCTTTATGAATCATTTCATCAGTCTTACCTAAAAAAATCAAGTAAATTACAGGTTAATAATATAAATTTGATAACCTGAAACGAAAGCCTAAAAACCAAAACATGGAATCGATCATTATAATTTGATGCTTACGTTAACACAAATTCAATTGGGATTATCAAAAATAAAATTAAAGTGAAATCCCATTGAAAATCATTCTATATAAAATTTGAGCAGGATTTTACCTCAAATATTTGAATACTATTATAACGGTAATTTGTAAAGCTCATTCGGTTTTCCGATAAGAAGCGTTTATAGGTACTTTTTTTGAAGGCCTTTGTTTGGTATTTTCTCATTTCCAGCGCAAGCTTCCTGCCTTATGGATGATAAGTTTTTTAAGCATATTTTTGCAAATTTTTCAGTTAATTTTTGTTATTTGTGAGTTAAAAAATTCTATAATTTAAATTTAAATTGTCATATATATATTCATTCATTCCTTACAATAGTGCAATTTTATAGTTTTAAGGTTTTCTTACATTATTTTATAAGGTATGCAAACTTAATCATGTTCATCTACTAAATATCTTTATGAACATTTAATATCATTAATATTATTTCCATGATTATAAAAGTATAGATTTCCAGTTTAGTATTACTGCTAGAGTTATATACCGAATTTTATTTTACTTTTTAATTTATAAATTCGTTCTATTTTGCATGATTTTTATATTATAGTTGATAATATGCAAATAAATGCATAATTACCAAAAGAGATCATAAAAATAAAGCATACATCATTTTATAAATCGCATTTTCTTGAAAATCATCAATTAAATTTATTTATAAAACAGGGAATACTAGTTTTCATACTTCGATGCCCTTTAGATAGTTTAAAAATTATTTTTATAGTAATTAAAATTAACATAATGGGAAAATTTTTGGAAACTGTCAGAAAAATTATGAAAAAATAATAATTTAGTATCTCGAATAAACTTAAAAACTACGAAAATTGTAATTTATATTTCATATTATACTTGGAAAAACGGAATTCTCTTAATTTTAATTATTTATAATATTGCTTAACAGTATAAGAAAGTGAATATAATATAGAAATATTTGATAGAAACATATTTATATTTGATATAAACATACAGGTTAATCAAAAATTCTATTTTCTTAAGCTTTTCTTTTCTCTATTAAATTTCTTCAAAGTATTTTATACTTAAAGTGAAACTACTTTAGTGCATATTTCCCAGAATGCATGTCTTTATTATAAACTCGTATGCGCATTAGATATGCAGTCACAATTTATTTTATTATTATTTATGGGTAACGATTTTCTTGAAATGCACGTCAGTCATGCTTTATCTATAAGAATGAAAGCGCCCTTTTAACACCTACTATCAATCATATTTTTCTTTAGGGAATAAAATAAAGAAGGGGGAAAACACCTCAGCTTCTGAAATATATGTCATATTTATGACGCCATTTAGGTTCAATTGCTGATATAACGATAAATGTTTACCTTATCCCTGCCTCTTTATTTTTCATGTCTTTATGAAATTTTGCAATATTTAAGCGGAATATAAACTACCAACTGCATGTTTTAAAATAAATTGTATTTTGTACCACGCATCCATGAATATTTAATATTTTACAGAAATTTTAAATGAAATCCGACTAGATTTTACATGCAGCGAATAACAGTTAACAGCGTTAGAGACAAGAATAGTCTTCTAATGAAAAAGAAAGATCATTATCTAACGTAAAGATGTTGAATGTAGAATATTTTATGTTGTATGAGTCAACTAATTTATTACTAAATAAATTACGAAATATTCAAAGAGTCAAATATTTTTCACTCAATTATTTTAAGTGAGAAATGTCTTTCTCTTCATCCATCAAACTGAAACAAATTGCAAAATTTTAATTATGAGCAGTTAAGTTTTAAGTTTAAAAGTCTTACGAGGAAATAGTGAATGTTAAGTGATTGATATTCTACTAGATGATCATTCAAACCTTTTAAAACACGATACTAAAACCTCAAGCTCGGTAAATTTAAATCGCATAAATGTGAAGCCTTTTTTCAAAACGCTATTTAATGTATTAAAAATATTGTTATTGGTTTTGACTAATAAAATCAAGCGATATGTAAATATTGAGACTTCCTAATTTTTCAGACAAACACACACACACATATACACTGAAGTGACAAAAGTCATGGGATGACTGTTAATATCGTGTCTGTCCTCCTTTTGCCCGGCGAAGTGCAACAACTCGACGTGTCATGGAGTCACAAGTCGTTGGAAGTCCTCTGCAGGAAAACTTGAGCCATGCTGTCTGTATAGACGTCCATAATTGTGAAAATGTGGATGGTGCAGGAGTTTGGGCACGAATGGACCTTTCGATGATGTCCCATAAATGCTCGATGGGATTCATATCGGGCGATCTAGGTGGCCAGATCATGCGCTGGAATGGTCCGGAATGTTCTTCAAACCAATCGCGAACAGTTCTGGCACGGTGACATGGCGCATTGTCATTCATAAAAATCCCATCATGGTGTGGGTACATGAAGTCCATGAATGGCTGCAAGTGATCTGCAAGCAGCCGAACATAACCATTTCCAGTCAATGATCGGTTCGGTTGCACCAGAGGACCGAGTCCATGCCATGTAAAAACAGCTCACACCATTATGCAGCGACCACCAGCTTGAACAGTGCCTTGCTGACAGTTTGGGTCCATGGCTTCGTGGGGTCTGCGCCACACTCGAACTGTACCATCAGCTCGTAACAACTGAAATCATGACTCATCTGACCACGCCACGGTTTTCCACTGGTATAGGGACCCGTCGATATGCTCACGAGCCCAGGAGAGTCGCTTCAGGCGATGTCGTGCTGTCAGTAAAGTCACTCGAGTCGGTCTTCTGCTGTCATAGCCCAAGGAAGACAAATTTCGCCGCACAGTCCTATCGGACACGTCCCTCGTACGTCCCACATTGATTCCTGCAGTTATTTGACAAAGTGTTGCGTGTCTATTAACATTGACCATTCTACACAGACGTCGGTGGTATCGGTCGTTAAGTGCAGGTGGTCGCCCACTGCGCTGTCCATGATGGGATGTGATGCCTGAAATTTCATATTCTCGGCACACTCTTGATACTGTGGATCTCGGAATGTTGAATTCACTAACGATATCAGAATGGAATGACCCATGCATCTAGCTCCAACTAACATTCCACGTTCAAAGTCTGTTAATTCTCGTCGTGCCGCCATAAATCACGAAAAACCTGTTCACATGAATGACTTGAACACAAATAAAAGCTCTGGAAAACGAACTGCGAATTTATACTTTTTCACTGCGATACTATTGTCATCTGTATATTTGATATTTCTATCCCATGACTTTTGTCACTTCAGTGTATATATATAATATATCCCTTTAAAGAATTTTTCCATATTTTTTTCATACACCTAATTAGAACGTTTTAGAAATAAAGTGTTGAACTATAATAGACAATGAAAATCCTACTAAGTGGATTTTTAAAAAATACAAGCAATTATAATATTGATATTATAAATAATAAAATTAATATGTCAAATTTTTGATTAAAATAAAATGATATATTAAAAATCATCAATACCAAACTTAAAATTGGTTTGAGAAATAAAAGGATAGAATGAAAATTTTTATAACTGATGCCTGATATTACAATCAGTATTATTTCCTTTTTTAAGAATTTGATTAAATTGTTCATTACTTAAATTCAGAATTGCGTTATGTCAAGCAGGATACAGATTTCCTTTCCATTAAAAATCTCGAAATTGTTTTGAGAAATGAAATTTATTACGGAAGGCGAATGATTTCTAAATCGAGACACTAATGATAGAAGATTAATATATAAATTTTTTCAAAAGGTGTTCGTTTTAATGTCGAAAGATTAATAGTAAAGCTGATTTAAGAAAAACTTGATTAATTCAAATATTTTTACATTTTAAGTAAACATATTTATTAATAATTTATTTGGATGTTGCGATTATCAAATAGTTTTCACTTTAAACATTCATTTGAGTTAACCGCATGACAGTTATTAATCCTCAAAAAATATGATCAATAAACATGACAATTAAATACCATTGTAAGTGCAAACAATTAAATAAATGTGATAAAATTCGTCAAATATATCATGTTTATCTATTGACGATATTAGCAGATGTTTATACATTTTATATAATAATGCAAATTTTATATAATGCAGTAGGTGATGTATAAAGATGAAAAAAGAGTCAATAAAAGCAAAAAAAAAGAATTCAAAAATTCTGAAAATATATCTTTTATTCATGTGAATGCTTATTAAATATTTTAAAGGTCTTAAACATTTTAAAAAGTAATTAAAAAATTTCATAAAAAGTTACGTAAATTGTTCATTATTCTTCAGAGGAAAAAGCATTTTGAGGAAAGTGAACTCAGTCCATCTTCACTTGTTAAGACTCAAATGTGCCGCGCTAATTTATTTAAAGAAAATATAGAATTCTTCTCTCTGTCTCTCTCTCTCTCTCTCTCTCTCTCTCTCTCTCTCTCTCTCTCACACACACACACACACACACACACACACACACACACACACACACACACACACACACACACACACACTGTTTCTCTTGTAGAGTTTAGGCAATAAATTAAAGAAATGTAATGAAAAATAATCTAAAAGGAATCAGAAGAACGTGGAGTTTTAAGTATAACATATAAGGCAGCGAGGGGCAAGAGTAGAAGAAATGTATGGGTGGGGCTTTCATTGCAAAAGTATGGGATTGTTAGAATAAAGGAATTCTTCTTTCTTTCTTTGAGAATCATTCACTTGTCAAAAAGGATGCAGTGAAATAGCTTAAGACAATAGAAAAGAAGAAAGATGAAGTGTCTTCTTTTCACATTATTGTTCTAGACTTGATGGAGAAATGCTATCAGAATTTTGGAAGAAGTATTTGCACTGCATTTGATCTCGTTTTTCCTTCCCCTTTCTTGAAAGAAAAATGTCGTTGTAAGAAAGGCGATTTATATTTTTAAATGGAAATGGGGAATATAAAATAAAATTGTAGGATATATATTTTATTGCAATAATTTTTCAGGATGATATTTTAATCGCAAAGTGTTTATAATTATGTAAATAGTATTGAGTTGTTTGAATAATATAACGCCAAATAAAATCTTCCAAATACTAATGACTATTTGTCAAATAAAAATAATTTGAAGCATTATTACGCCATAACAAAATGATGTTTTGGTTTGATTTTTCAAAAGTCCACTTTCGTATTTAGAAATCTCAGATAATTGTGTAAATAAACTGGGATTTTTTGTTTATTCATAGAAAAATTGTCCACCAAATATTGCTATTCAAATTTACTTTACCTAATATACTTTATTTAAAAGTAAGATTGAATGATAAAATTTGATATAGTTGTACAAATGATATTGCATAAAATTTTTATAATTTGAGTTATTTTATTCTTTAATTTTTAAAACTCATAGTGCAGAAGTTATAAATACTCATAGTTATTTAATAAAGCAGTTGGTGGCATGTTTATTGATTTGTTTAGAAATGATGTTATTATATAATGATCATTGTGTGTTTTAACTATTTTAGTGTTTTCATTTTTAATTACATATTAGCTTGATTTTGTCATTTCCTTTTAATGACATACTCATTGTGTTTTTTGTTATTTACATATTTGGCATTTATAGCATTTTGGCTCATTACAGAAAGGTTTCCATTTGCATTTTATAAATAAATAAACAAATTACATTCAGTTTATCATAGATTAAACCTTATGTTTTAAAATAGCAATTTGAAATCATAATGTATTTAAAAAGAAAAAAAAATACATAAAGGAAAATATACGATTAGTTTATTTAATATTTTCTTCCTCTTTGCAGTAACAAAATATTAAAAAAGAAAACTGATTGGTACATAATATTTATAATGCAAAAACAAATATATTTATCAGCAATGTTACTAATTGGCCTAAAGATAATTTGTTAACTCTCATTTGTTGATTCATTAAAATTTTTCTAAAACCTATTCACTGTAATCCTACGCAGCATTCATTGGCCTCATTGAACATAACCTTCGATAACCTTTTCGCTCTATAGTTTTTATTTCTCTTTTATTGGAGCAGTCAGGCGTTATCAATGATGATCTTTGCTCGGAACTCTCACTCTCCATTAACTCCAGGCTTCATCACACCAAGTTATAGCAGATCGATCGAGTAACAACTAAGACTATTAGCACTTTTTCCTCCTATAAACGAAAGGAAAGCCCACAGCCAGAAAAATTAATCTTCCAAACAGGTGCCATAAAGACTAGAAGGAAATGTCTCAGATGATAATTCATCGTCAAATATTCCTTAACATCACGGTGATGGAATTCTACTGCAGTGGTAAGTAATAAATAAGGATATTTTTCCAGTTTTCTATGAATGCAGAGTTTGGAGTTAGCATTTTCTCTTAGGGTAGAATAAATTATTAAGATGTTGCAAATGATCATCACTTCTGTGGAAATATGGATGGAAAAAATTAGATGTAAAACTATTTGATGATGTTGTTTGTTCTATTAAATGGGAATATAATTACTGACCTTTAAATGTTTCTTGAACAAAGTACAGAAAAAGTAATCTTGGATAAATTCAATATTTAAGTTTTGATGAATCTCAATCTTTGGTATTCTTTCAAAGTCTCTTTGTAAATTTTCTGCATCAAGTGATTTTTCTGTTTGTTTGCAAATGCGCTAATTGACATCTCAGAAATGAGAAGGGTCAAATGAATGATTTGTAGAAAATTTTTCTCATTTTTACGTTAGAAAATTAAATTTAAAACAAAATCCAGTGATGATGATGATGTATCCACTTTCCTTGTTAACATGGAAAGGGAATTCAGTATTTTCTGAGACTCCTGAGTACCCGAGGGCAAAAGTCTGACTTCCAACTCAAATGAAGATGGCATACACACACTTTCGCTTGCACAACAATTTTTTATAAGGGTGGCTCATCCATACATCTCACAGATAGAACACAAGGGAAGAACAACCATGCCCGAATCAGAATTCGATCCTGGGGTGCACAAATCACGGGATAAACTCGCTTCCCCCAAGCCAAGACCCTGGCAACAAAATCCATTCAAAGTTAAATATGAAAGACTCTTAATTTGAATTCAGGTGAACGAGTTAGCCGAAAAATATAGCAAGTTTAATATATAAAACATAAAAGTTTTGCCAAGTCTGTTATTACTATAGTTGTATATATATAAATCAAATGTTAAAATTAACTTATCACCTAAAACAATTGTCTTTCTCTCATGCATTTGAACGCAGTAATTGAACCAGTGGGATTGGATTTCTTCAAAATTTTCTTCTAGTATGCTTTCTAATAAAGATTTATTTTCCTACGACATAAACAATGACAGATTTTACGTAAGAGTAATCATGCCTTGCAGCAGCTGTGAAATATTCGTTTTTGTCGTGAATCTTCTATCTTTGATGCTTTATTTCAATGATTAACTTGTCATATACATTTATTAAGCTTTATTGATATTTTGATCAAGTTTTTTACACCCAACATACAATTACAATCGTAGTCACAAAACAAAATACAAAAATTGCATTTATTTAAAACATCGCACTTTTAAATTAGGGCATTCACTGTATGATAATTGTTTATATGCTGCACGTTTGCTAACACTTTTTAAAATATCCAATGAGTTTTTTAATTCTCTTTCAGCCCCTTAACTTTCATGTCTGTTTGCCATTCCGGCATTAAGTAATAGCTTTCAAACTTCTTTATTAAATCAATCATCAATCAAACAATTCAAACGTCGAATTAAATCAGTGTTAAATGCCATGATTTAAATTAAATATTAGAACATAATTTGTAAATACCAAGTGTCTTGTGGATTTTTAAATGAAATAGTGGAACAACATACTCTCGAATCTCAAAGTTAAGTCTAATTAAACAATAAATTCATACCAGTTGAATGACTAAACTTCTAGCATGAAAACATTCTCATATTTACTTTAATTACGAAGCAGTTTTAGTTTGGCAATTTAGTGTGATAAACAGTATTTGAAATATTTTGACAGTTATGCTGATGTAAACACATTCATTTCCCAATAATAGAATAAATATTAATGTTCATTTCATTGTTTGGAAGATTTCGGACAATAATTATTTAAGAGAATTATTGCTGGCACCACAGAGGTGAATTCGTTTTCTAAAGGAATTCAACATGTAGTTTCCAAGAAAGATTTTTCCAATTATCCATAGAAACCTTTCGAATTCATATAATAATTTATGGAAAAGTAGTGTAATTTCAGTCATCAAATCAATTGAAAAGTAAAAATTAAATAAAAATTCTCAATTGAAAAAAGAATACAAATTAAAAGAATAAAAAATTTCTAATTAGTTAGAAAATTAGCAGTTTTGAATTGAACGGCTAATTTTACTGTAGCTATTTATTTATAGTTACGTACAAAATAAAATTTCTGTAGCAATTTGGCTTTCAGTAATTTCTACGAAAAGCAAAAGGAAACTTATTCCTGATTTTGACAATGTGTTGCCAGTAAAAAGCCCAAAAGTTTGTTCTAGAGATAACAAATAGGCTTTGGGTGGCAGGAATGTGCTCATTGCAATAATTTTTTCAAAACTTAATAAACTAAAAATTAACTTATATTTTGGCAAAAGTTAATTTTGTTCAAATTTGAGTTTTGCTCCATTTTATAATTTTCTTCTAAACTGACAATAATCTGATTGTAACTCAGTGCTTTCTCTCAATTTCAACCATTTTTAAATTTGTGCTTGAAAAATTTTTTGTGAAAGATTTTACTGATGCAGTGGGGCTCAAACCTTATATTTTCATTAAATATTTAACCATGGGCATTTCTTCTTTTGCTAAATTTTAAATAAGGAGGATTTTGTTAATTATTTGGGCAATCAATATGGGGAATCATTAGTGAAATTACATTGCATCCAAAGAAAGAAAAATTTGAAATATATTATCTGAAATCTTGAAATTTTAGTCATTCTATGATGTCATATAACCTAACATCAATGACAATTTTTGTGTATGTCATATTCCAAATAGATGCAATGCTTTCAAAATAACATAAATTTTATATCCTTCAGAATTTGATGCTTAACCTCTTTTTGTTTAGATAATCGCGAACATCAAATTGTGCTTAAAATAATTGATTGAGATTTTTAAAAATACATATGTTTTCGATTATTTAGCCAATTATCATAGTTAGTTAGCATTCTATATGATGATTTTAACATTTGCTGACAATGCTGAAATTTCCAAGTCTACATGCCTTTTAAAAAAATTACATGCCTTTTAAACTTTTTAAAATTAAAATTAATAATTTTAAGCTAGAGTTTTCTTCAGATGTAAAAAAAAAGAAATGTCATGGTAAAAAACTAATAAAATGATACCTAAATTAAAATAGATAATCGGATTCCAGTTTTAGATTCATAAAAAAAGTAAATTCTTCTTTTTTTCATATTTGTAAAGTAAAAAAAAAAAAAACAAATTCGAAATTTTTCCACACACAAAAAAATTAATTTATGTATGTTACCGAAATATAGACGCAATTTTCAGAAATTTAATATTTTTTTCCAAGGGAATCTTATCTTGCTTCAGTTTTATTTATGCAATTATGCTAAAATTGTGTGTTATTCGAACACAACTGTTGTATTTCTTGATAAAATATTTATGCGACCATAAAAAACTGTTAAAAGCATAAAGATAAAAAAAATTAAGCATATTCTTGAAAAATCAAAGTGCTCTTTATTGTAAACTAGCCGCCTTTGGCAACTAGCTGGTTCGCCATGAGTAATGCATACTAAATTTTTAAATTAAGTCGCATATTCATTAGCCTTGAAGTAATTCCGGGCATTGATTGGCCTGAAATTAAAAATGTTTTTTTTCCATGATGCTGCCAAAATATTCAATGTTTTTTTTAAAAAAGCGAAAAAGGAAAAAAAAAATATTGAATAAATGATTTAGATGTTGCAAAGGATTATAGAAACCTTGGCTTTGCATTTATTTTTTTAGAAACTATCACATTTTATAATGGAAAAAAATTATTGAATTAATGATACAGATATTCCAAACGATTATAGAAATATGCCATTAAGTCGGGATTTCAATGCATATCCTGTCTAAATTCAATCAGGTTTACTATAAATAAAGAAAGATTTGTTAAATAAATGATTTAGATAATGCAAACGATTATAGAAACCTTTGCGTTGCATTTATTTTTTTTAGAAAATATCACATTTTATATTTCTTTTATTTTATCCAGTCACGTGCAAAAAGTATCATTTCTTTAGACTTGATTTACGATGATAGTATTTTTTTTTTATTATTTGAACTTCCGTCATTGTTTTATTTTATTTTATCCAGTCACGTGCTCAAAAAAAAACATGGTTAAAATATTTCTTTAAAAATTCGTTAAAAATAAAAGTTTACCTTATAAATTAAAAAAAACTGATACCGTTAGAAAGCTAATTTTTTAATCTTTAAATTGATGTAAAAATCATGTTTGTGTGATCATATTTTCGAAAGTTATAGCGGAAAAACGTCGAAATTTCGCTTAAATTTTAATTAATTCAAATTCTAATTAAAAATTCAAAAAAGGGCTCCGAGGTGCACATTTCCGACCTCCAAGGTATACATGTACCAAATTTGGTAGCTGTGGGTCCAACGGTCCGGCCTGTAGAGCGCCAACACACACACACACGCACACACACACACACATTGAGCTTTATTATAAGTATAGATGATAGGCATGGGTTTTTATTTCAAAGTTTCTTGGAAGTAAAATTAAGTATGCATGAATGCTTTTATTATTTATGTTCTATAGAAAAAATATTGTTTCCATGCTGTTTGATGGAAGTTCATTAAAAAATTCATTATCGTTGAAGAAATTTAAAATATTTCGTCACATCAGAATAAAATTAAGCTTATACTTTTGTTTATGCATTATTAATTTATTTTTAACTGAAAATATTTTTTAATTGAATAAACTATGTAAAATCTTTTAAAAATACGTTAATGATAAAATTGTTTTTGTCTATGGACCACTGAAATTTATTCTCAGTTATGCAACATCAACTTCATTATATTATTGCGTATAAATAGTAATATATATATACACACACAGAGTATTGTCTAATCCGACCGGTAAATTCAGAGGAATGATAGGAGGTATCAAGAGGATAAAGATTCACCATATAACATGGGGGCCCAAATGACGTTTAATTGCAAAACTAGAGAAAATAGAAGAATTGCCCGAAAACTGTAAAAAATTAATAAAAAAATAATAAATAGGGTTTCAACAATTTTTTTTAAGTGAAAGTACATTCATAAAAAAAATCATGCAAGTACCATACGGATTTGATGAGCTAGAAGGCCGTAAATTTCTGAAAATGAAAAAAAAAAAAGTTTTGAATCCATACTTGCAAAATTATTAAAACTTCAAGAAAAATGAAAGCTTGGAAATGTAAATATTTTTATAGTTAGTAATTTGATATAAACCTGTAGTGTGAGAAATGGGGAGTCTTAAAGATATTAAAGAAAAACTGAAATGGGAACCAGAAATCATCGCTGCAACAACAATACCGATATTCATAAACAGCTCTGTCAAATTCGAAAAGCAAATTCAGAGAACATATAATAGGTATTAAATAGATAAAAAATTAACAAAAAACATAGAGTACCAGGTAACGTTTCTCAATGAAAATCACAACTTATATGGGGTTAGCACTCTGAAAACTTGATGCCAAGCGAGAAGATGCTCATGTGTCTACTACGGTTTTATTCTCAGATGAAGCCTACTTTAATAGATAAGGTATCTTCAACGCTCACAATGCGAATATTTGGTCATTCCAAAATCTCCACATCACTATCTCATGTAAAATATAACCCCAGTTTGATAATATCTTGTCAGAGTCATCTATTGGGCTTGAACACCTCAATGGCAAAAAGTACCATGCTTTCTTCCAGCATGTTCCTCCGGATTTACTGCAAGGAAAGCCGTCAATTTGATTAATGAATGATGGAGCATCAGTACATTTTAATTGCATTCGTAAAATCTGACTTGTCGTTTGCTAATGAAGTAAAATGGCCATTAATTCTGAAATGTTCATTAATGAATACTTGCTTGCTGCTTTTATTTCCCTCGAAAGCCTGAAAGACATTGGATCATTCTCTTCGCCAGACTCATTGTCTTTCCGAAGTCTGTTTTCGCGATTTTCGCTGAATAAACGTTACCTGCGATTCTATTTTTTCTGTTAATTTTTCATCTACTTAATGCCTATTATTCTTGCTCTAAATTTGTCTTTCAAATTTGTTACCACTGTCTGCGAACATTGTCACATAATTTTTCAGTGATGTCTTCAGGTTTCCATTTCAGATTTTCTTTAATATCTTTAAGATTCCCCATTTCTCATACTGCAAGCTTTTATCAACTTTCAAATTTGAGGAATCTATAAAATTTATTACATTTTCAAGCTTTTATTGTTTTTTCAAGTTTTAATATTTTTGGAAATAAGGGTTCTAAACTACTTTTTAGTTTTCAGTAATTTACGGCTCCCTAGATCCTCAAATACACATCTACCAGCATTATTTTTTTATGAATGTACTTTCACTACAAATTTTTTTTTGTTGAAATCCCATTTATTTTTTTATTCATATATTATTAATTATTTTCAATTTCCAAGTTCTCTGACTCTCTATGTTTTTGAAATTTGCACCATTTAAACGTCGTTTGGCAACTCATGTTGTGTGGTGATTCTTTATTGTCCCAATGCCTACAATCCTTCCTCTGAATTTGTCGGTTGAATTCGGCAACACGCTGTATGAAAGTGAGTAAATTTTTAAATTTTATTCAAGTAATAATATAATCCACCTCAGGAATAAAGTTTCATTTTCTAATACTTTTGAATAGTTTCCATTATTAACAAATTTTGTGTTGCAGTTTTCCAAAATTTGTTAGAGAATTTCTGAAAACAAAATCGTACATTCTTGCATATTTCCACAAATTATATTATTTCATTTTTAAAATATAGAATAAATCGTATGATTTAATAAAAGTATATCTTTTTTGTTATACTATGCATTTTGATTTTATTCGTATAATTTTCATAATATTTTATTAGGGCTTTCAACAACGGTAAAACTAATAAGAGATTAAATACTTTGATATTTGCAAAGCAGCCTATTAAAGCTCAGCAGCCCTCTTCAAATTTATAAAATATAATGCATCAAAAAGCATTCAAACCCAAAATGGAATTGGCTAATTGATGAATTTCAAATTACAGAGAGATACTATTCATGAAAATGTGTTCAACATGCTATAACAGATGAAACTATCATCCAAACATTATCAAAGCACTATGCATAAATACATGAGTAGTATAAAAATAATTTAACTTGTCTGCTACTTTTAGTTGTTCCAATTGTACTTTTAATTTATTATTTAAAGTAAAAATAATTGTACAAGAAAAAAAATTAATTTCTTACAAACAAATTCGGTACAATTTATATCTGTGGTGCGAATCATCAAGTAGATTGGCTTCATTCTTTTATATTCTAAAAGAATAAATGTATCGTTAAAAGTGTGATAACATTTTCAACAACCAGGATTTAAATATTAGAAGTTTTGAGGTATTAGTGTTGAAAACGATGATGAATAGGACTACATTGCCTCACTTTGGGAAGTCACATTTCTCATCTTAGCTAATTAAGTTTGTTCTTTTCATTTTAGAAAATCGAATAGCTGTAACTGATAAATTTCGGTTGAAACTTCTAATAATTACAGAAATATTTGTTAGATATATTTTCATGAGGAAAGGAATTAAATATTAATATAACATAAATGCTACTATTTGAGGTAGGAATGTAAGAAAATAAAATATAAATTTATTTTAATGTAATAAACAAAAGTTATAAAAATTATAATGATATTTTCAGGGGCAAGTAAAATAAGATTCTAAAAAGATTGTAATTATCTGCATGATTCTTGAATATTCTGGGTCCTTCGATTTTCGGCCAAATGATCGATAATGTCTGGAAATTACTGATCTAGTATCTATTCAGCAATCTGAAAAATTACTTGCGGCGCAGAAAAGCAATATAAGAAATTTACGTAATTTCGTATTTGCAGAATTCAGTAGCTTTATTTGAAATAATATAGCTTATAGAACACTAGAAGGCACATGCAATAATTTATGATAATTAAGAATGGCTAGGTTAGCACAACATCATTTTTTTAAATGCGTGCAATAAAAGGAAACTACATTAATTTTTTTAAATAAAGAAATAAATCAAATGTATTATTTTTTAATAAATAAATTTTGCCTGAGAGAACTTATATACCACACAACACAAAAATTTTCCTTTCAAAATCCATTGCAGAAAAAAATAAAATTTAATAAACAGAAAATGTTAAAGTTATTTAAATTCTTTCTAACAAAATGGATACAAAGTTTCGATTTACTAAAAAGTATATTATAAAGTTTCCTGCAGCTTCTTCGTAAATAGGAAATACAAATGTTCTTCTCTCCCTTGATATGTCTGAGAGGATTTTGTTTGTAGAATTCGAAATCAAGCCTTCAGGCTGAATCTTTTTCAGTGCGATTGAATATCTGGTAACTGATTGACAATTCGAACACCCTTCCAGACAAATGCACCCATTTTTTACTAAAAAAATAAAGAAAGTTTAGTTTTGGAACGATGCTTCTTTCACAGACAGATGGTTCGTGTAAAATAAAATGTGAGCCAAAAGATTTAAAGTCAGTGTACTAATAGTGTCATTGATATACTGAAGCTTTCTTTAAATGCGAAAGGATTATTTCAATTTTACAAAAAAGAATTTAAAATTGTCTGTTTTACATATTATACTTCTTTTTACCTTTTTAAAATTCGTAACAACTTATTTTAACAAACTCTAAAGTTATTAAATTTTTTCTATCAAAAAGTGCAAAATATTATTTGAATAAAATTCAAACTTATATTCAAACAGTTTAATCATAAAAAAATAATAAATTGTTAAGATGAGTATCATTATCCCACTGAACAATATTCCATCATTACCAGTTTAGCGCCAACATTTGAATAAATAAATTCAATAATCAAAAACGTTCATTGATTTTCACGGTTTCTTGTGAATTATTTGAGTTGTAAATAAAAGTTTGATTTAGTTCAGCTACTTTAATACCCCCTGTTTTTAAAGCAACACTAGGACTATTTTGGGATGAATTTCGTAAATTTGAGCCATGGGCAGTTGAAGAAGGCGACACTTCAGCTGACGCCCTATTTATCGAACTTCTACAGCATACCAGGGGGAAGACGTATGGCCCCAATGTATTTAACGTGCACCAGGCCGCTTACAAGACGGTGCTTCTATGAATCTGACATCGAACCTGAAGCCCTCCGGATCTAACCTGAAGACAAGACCTTACCACGAGGTCTCAGTGGTAAACAAAGATAGACGAATATTTATAAAGACGGAAGTTTGTTTGCATTCATATAATTAAAAAATTTAATTCTATATATGTTATTTTTTATGGCTCTTGCCATTGGACAAGAACGCTGTTACGAAAGCATTTAAGCCAATAGGATGCGTTTCTTGATTTTAGTAACTCGAACTAGGGCCAATAATACAACTTTGCCATTCACGCATCACTCATTCGCTTGCTCAGCGCCTTTTTATATGAGGGCCCATTCACACTTCTCAAAGATAGAACAGAGGAAGAACAACCCTGTTCGAACCCAGGACACTCAGAACTATAATTCTTATTCGATTTTAATGGTGATATAATTGCAGGTTGTAGTGGGTGTGTGATAATGGCCTCGGCTTTAGAACTGGAATATTTCATGTTCTAGACCTGATTCTACCCAAAGAAGGATTAGTGCAGGTTAAATCCATCTAGGTTATTATGTTTTTAGTATGGTGCAGAAGTTTATGTGCCAATTCAGGTGCCGTCTTCATCATCTGACCACGATTTAAAAATATGAGGTCCGTCCAAAAATAGATTTAAAATATGACCGATCTTGATATAATGCTTTTAAATCCGTGATGATTATAACTATCAATTCTTTAAACTTTGGGCACTTAATTAAAATACATAGAGATTTTTAAAAATAAGTTCTTTTTTTGTTGTTCTTCTGATTTAAATAATAAGGAAATGTAGATCAGGAAAATGCAATAAAAAGTTTGAAGACAAGATTGACCTTGACATTTAAAGTTTTAATGACATTGCAATATCGTAGTGTATATAATTCCATTAGAAAGGTTCATTTTCTGAAGGACGTATATGTGTACGTCTAGTAAAATCGTAAGTATTTAATGTATGCCCTTAATTTGTATAATTTTTGTTGACATACTCATGAGTCTCTTGTTATGGTTAAGGAATTTTTATTGGAAAATCGTCTTTTTTAACGTACTAGTTCACCACCGAAGGAAGTTGGTTATAAGCAAATAAGTTTCCCTTAAAAGACACATATTTTTTGAGAATAAAATTTGCTTGTTTCTTTTATATCATCTCGATCATCCCAATAACTTGAAAAGCAAATAATAGGTTTTTTTTAACGGAATAGCAAGATAACCTTTGGGCTGTTTTAAAATGTCTAAATAAAATAAAACAAAAATCGAATTCGTCGAAGACTGTTTGTGATTTACAATTTTAGAGAAAGGTTTTCAAGTTATTTTATATTGCAATTTTTAATGCTTTATCGTAAATGGAAAAAAATATTTATGTCTTTTTATTATCTAAGAATTCGATATTGAACAATTTTGATGTTTGACATTCATTTCTAATAAAATGCTCTTCAGAAAGTGGATTCAATTTCTTAGTCACCGGATTTAGTTTTAGCATCGATTTTAAATTCTGTAACATAAAAAGTTGAGAAAGGCATAATATAAAATACGTCGAAAAATGTATACATTTAATAGTAAATTGTTTTTTGATATTACTATTTATGTTAAAATGTTTAAGAAAGTCAATAATAATTGCGTTTCAAGGATTTCCATTTGTATTTTATGTAAAGAAATTATTTTGAGGTGCTTGAAAACATACTTGAACTTTTTTAATATGATTATTATGATAGTGATTGACCCCTTGATTGAATTCAAACTGACCATTTGTATTTGGAAGTCTCCACTCGGGTACCCTATAAAATGGTGCATTATTTTGAAGATTTTCAAATTGGAATCCAGAATGGATTTGATTGGTATTTGTAGTGTTTGGTAAAGGAATTTCATTAATCTCTTTTGAAGATAAACGATACTTTTTTTCAATTCCTCCTATTAGTCCACACTCTCCAAATATATATTTATTTATATATGTTGTTCAAATTTTCAATGATTAAAATACTTTTTATTCATCCACTGAAGTTCAAATACATTTTTTTTAAAGTTGTAGAGGGTTCAACTCGATATTAAGGTATTTTTTTAAATATTAATTAATTCATTAAATTTAATTAATTTTTAATACTTTAAATAGAGTTTTAACAGTTTGTAACAGGGCCGTGGTAGCCTGATGGTAAAATTTTGGCTTGTGAGTCGTAGAATTTCACGTTTGAGACCCGATTCCTCCGAAGGACCGTCGTGTAGAGGGCGACTGTTGCACGTTAAATCTATCTGGCCAAACGTCCTCTTGCTGGTGTGGAGTGGAGAGAAGGGTACCAGATCAAGTATCGTCCTCGTTATCTGACAGTGGTTCAAAATTACGAGGTCGATCCCAAAATAGCCTTAGTGTCGCTTTAAAACGGAACGTTAATATAACTAAACTAATTTACATAGTAGTTTTTAATGAAAATCGAAATTAACAGGCAGTAGATTAATCTGTAAAATGCACGAATTTCGGTATTATTCACGTAAAGGTGAAGAATGCGAGTTCATTTCTTGCAGAAATCTATCATTTTTTGATCATTATTTATTAGCAAGTAACTAAAAAGAATTTTTTCTTTGTTGAAGTTACTTGTTAATATTTATTAACAAGTAACTAAAATGAATTTTTTTCTTTGTTGATCAAAATAGGAATTGGATTTTTTATTACTTGTTTATTCTACAGAAAAATCTTTTCTTAATCCCATGGTCATACAGTCCAGAAGCAAAAAAAAAAAAAAAAAAAGAAATCTGATCTATTGTAGCAATATTAAAACATCAGAAACATTGCTCCTCTTTCAGTTTTTTGACGGAAAAAATTAACTGATATTTAACAATATATTACACCATAAAAGAGGAAAATGTTTTGAAAATTTTCGAACTTCTTGATATTTCTATTCATGGCAAATTCTTTAGGTAATGAATTTGGTATTTCTTCTCTAAATGAAAGAATGTATTCTTGTTGTCGAAATGTATATAAAAAATAGTGATCAATGCCTATGTTGTACCATTCTTTTTTATGCAACTACCAAAATACCTTTTCAAAATAGTAATCTTTTTTTGAAAAGAAATCGGAGCGGCATCGAATATAAAATGAGTTTTATTGAAAAGGTTCATTGAGATTGATCATAAACTTGGGATATTTCTGGTATAGCATGGCAATATTTCTTTATAAAAGCTTTCTCTGGCTAGCACATATAAATCTAGATGTGCTGAAATGTAAAGGAAATACATGGCGATTCTTTACTTCTAAGAATCTGACTCGATAT
>JAPMOQ010026039.1:0-15493 GCA_026543055.1 Argiope trifasciata | reverse complement strand
ATAACTTTTTTATTATTGATATATCGTCAATTTATTCTATGATTTTTTATCGTCAATTTATATAATCATTTTTTTATTTCCTCTTACACATCTTTGCATCATCCAGTCGTGTTTTAGGTATGATTGTATATTATATTTTAAGCCAATAACGTTTTGACATAATGGTTTTTTCACGTAACAAATATGTATGTTTATAAACTAATTCATAGGATATAATAAGATATAATAATAAATTCAAACGATCATTACAAAGGGCTTATTTTATTTTTTCATGAAAACTATTCGATTTCCCAGCTTTTATGAAATGTCACTCAACATGTAATATAGAGGAATGCTTAATAGCACTTCAAAGGAAGCCTAGATTGTTTTCCGAAGAAACTGGGCCAATTTCTTGGGAAATTCTCATATAATATACACTTTTAATCATTTAGCCCTAATAAAATACTCAACTGCTCTATGTTTCTATAAAGGAATGTCCTGTAGCATGTTTAAAAAAATGTCTTGTTTTTCTGGTATTAGATGATGTTTCTACTTTACCGATAATGAGTTTTGTACAAAGGCCATTTATTTCATCTTTCATTACATTAAACACCCGAACTCAAAATCTCTAACGCTTAATATCAGTTGAATGGTATACGCAAAATATAATTATTAAAAGCAATATTTATATCTTCTAATATTTAAGATGAATGTATGTATGGGAGATGGCCCTCTACAAAGCAGACTGTTAGGACCTATGGTAATTAACCCATTTGCATCATTAGCGTATATATAAGCTCAATTTTCCTGGTCACTATCACTGGAGCGTACATATACGCTGGATCATATTATATGCTATACTTTTAATATGATATATACTATATTTATATTATATACTATATACCTATATGCATCCCACAATTCAAATGTTACCACACTGAACAAAATTACTCACAAATAATGCTCAAAAAGGATTTTTTTTCTACTTATACAATTTTGCACATAAATGTGAAATAAAAAATTTCCGTGATATGGGCTTTTTTTCATATTTTCATATGATACAAAGGGGTTAAATAAGGCATATAAGACACGCATTTAGAAAATGTGAATGTAGTGCCTCGGAGATTTTTTTTTTGAAATTTTACTTAAAAATAAAATATAATTTTTCGAGATAACTTAAAAAATATTGAAAAAAATGCCTTTTACACAATTTAAAATTTAAGAAGAAAAAATACATTTCTAATAATACGAAATTAATAATCATACAAATTTCTGCTAACTTTTCGCAATTAAAAATGTCTAATTTTCAAAAATTAATTGCATTTCTGCCCTGAATCTCAGACAATTTTCATTGTTTCAATAAATAATTAATTGTGGGATTTTTTTTTCGATTGTTGAAAGTTAAAAATGGGTTCTGCTTAATGTATGTACGGTTAACAAGACCAAAATAGGGAAGATTAGAGACAATTAATTTTAAAATTCCACAAAATTCGGAATATATATGGACCAATTATTTACGTTTCTAATAACGTTTCCGTTAACGGCTGTTGTCAAATTTAGGAAGTTGCAGTAAATAGAAATTAACTAGGAAAATTAAAATAACGAGTGACTTTAATATCAACAATATTACGCGATGAACAGTAATTTATCTGAAATCAAATTTAGCCAATATTTCAGGTGAATCAGCTGGTTACTTCAGTTGTAATTCTTTTGATAATATAAATGTGTGTGAGTGTGTTTGTCTCTCTTAATGTATGTCTGAGACAGTTAGTGATCTACTGGCCAGATTGTTTGACTAGAAGCTACCAATTTTGATAGATATATTTAGGGGGGTTGGAAATATGGACTTCAGAGAGGTATTTTGAAATTTTTGATTAATTGAAAATTAAGCTATATTTTGATGCTTTTTGATAACTTTAAAAGCATTCTTACGCACAAAAAAAGATTTGGCAACGCTTCAGCGTCTAATTATTTATCCTTTCTGTAATGATAGCTTATTTTCCTTACAATTGTTATGTCTAAATTCAGTTAATTTTCAATCATATTTTTAAGTATTTTAATCATTTTTCACTGTAATTTTTTAATAGTTCTTAATCAAAACCAAATTAATTTTATTGTATTCTCAAATATTTGATTCCGTGACTTTTTTCTTTACGTTATCGAAAGCCAAAGATGATTCTTCCTCTGTTTAGCTTACAGGAAGATTAATTAAATGTCACTGCAATTCTGATAAATTTTAAAGATCAATGAATGGGCTCATTTAAGCTTTTAATAATTCCTTAAAGCCATGACGAATGTTTTAAAAAAGTGCATGAACGCTATAAACAAAGCATATGTAAAGCAGCTAAAATAACTCACCTTTATATCTTGCGATTTGATGAGATCATAGAAATAAAATTATGTCTTAACAATCTTACTGAAATTAAAAATAGCAAATATATACGGCGAACCGTTTGCTCACTAAGGAGGACTAATACATAATATATTTTTATACATAATGAGCATTTTATTTCATATAAAATATTAACATCCAAATCAATTATCGTATTCGTATTCAGTAATCCAAAATTGGAAAAGAATGAGTTATTTTACACAATGCAATAAGTTACATTGAAATTTATTTCTTGAATAATTTTGCCATAAACCACACAATGTGACAAATTCCGGTTCATGCAATTCCGGTTAAGCTATAGTCATGCTTAAGATAGCAATAAAATCCAATACTAAAATATTTATTATCAGTTTCGTCATCTTTATAGCTGTTGCATATTATATTGTCAGGAAAGTTACATGTTTTATCGATAAAATGCCACCAAAGCAGTTCATAAAAGTAATTTTATAACCACTTTCTGCAGCTGATGACATGTATTATTGGAACTATTATTGGTTATATGCATTAGGTTTCAAAAAAGACCCTGCAATAAAAACTACATTGAATTTTCAAACATTTTTTATGCGCAATAGAAATAGCAGAAACATGGTCTGTACTTGCTACTGTATTAATTTTCTTTTTTGTTTTCAAACAAATTTCAACAACTTCAACAAATTTCATTTTGAATAATAAACCAAAAGAAGCAAAAATTGAACGCTTTATTACTTTATATTCCATTTCTACTAGCAATTTAATTGATCGTGCTTATTCATCAATTCATAAATACTTATAACGCGATTAAAACCTATCTTTCATTTGAAACTTGAAAACTTGATTCGTGTTTAATCTGTCTAATACAAAATTGTTATTTTTAGTTAGGATTCTATTATTAGGCTGTTCAGGTTCTCGTTATTTTCTTGGCACGCTATTACCTTATGAAATTTTACCAAGCGCTTCTTTTAAACATTTTGCAATTCATTTAGTTTTAAGCCTTTCGTGCTCTAATATGATTGCTATCATGTGCCGAGGCTCATTTCCCCGAAACTAGAATTAAAATCATTGTTTTTTAGATGTAATTATTTTTATGACTATATACATTTAATGTATGTTTTTTATTAACATTAAATTATAACTTTTATTATACACAATTTTCTAAAATGAGATATTCATCTACGAATTCTAGATTAAATTTATTTCGAAGATAGAGTTAAAAAATAGGACATTAGGACAAATTAGAATTAAAAATTCTGTTAAACGAGATAATGTTAGAATTAATAATATTTTTAAAAATAATTCCAGGATATTTCTATTGGTGATATTTGTTTTTTTTAAATATTTTTTGTCATTTGATTAAATATTTTCGAATAAAACACGAATCTAAACTTTAATGTTTCTTACATTTAAATGAATATTGGAAAAAGATAGATTAATTCCATTTTTTATTAACCTAATGAAATGTACCGACAGTTTTTTGAAGAAGTATTTACTATACATTGATTTAAATCAGCTTAAATGTTTCAGTAAAAAAGATGGCTCTGAGGGAAAGTAAAATGCATTGCTTCAATTGATATCCCTTTTTGGGAGATGATGCATGATTATTTTCGAACGCTGTTGTTTTCGCGCCATGAGTTTTATTGCTTTGTATATTTACAAAGATAAATGTTTATGCATCATCCAAATCAGAACATAAAAAACGGTATACTCCACAAATTTCTCACATTTCTTCTCAGCTGTATGAATAAAAATAAAATTATATAATTTTGGAAGCTTTGTCTGCTAAATTCGTATGTGATCAATGTCGGATTTATTCCTGATTTGTACAAAGCTTAAATGAAACTAGCTATTTAAATCATTCATTTCAATACCTTTCAATGGTACAAAAGAAATAAGTTCTAATCTTTCATATTTGATTTGGATATCGACGTTAATTAGAAAATTAAGTATGAAAATTAAATTTTGAATGTTTTTACATTCATTTCAACTTAAAAATTGAGTGGTAGATATAAACAGCTGATAACTAAATTGATTTTTTAAAAATATTTCAGATAGATTATTAAATATGTATTAGTATGAAAAATCAACTTATTCAGAAAGTGATAAAAGTGGTAGGTTTTGGAAATAAAATCTTAGTAATATAGTTTAAATCATAGTTATTTTATAGACATGAAAGGAATTGCTCAGATTTATGTAATACATGAAAAAAATATTCTGAATTTCAATGTCGTATTTGCAACCTATTATTGATTGGTAACATTTTTATTTAAAATTATATAAAAGTGACCAGTAACTAATTAATAATTCATAAATAAATACACTAAGGATTCTTTTAAAAATGCAAGCGTAATGCAGTCTAATTTATAAAATCTGTTGAAAAAAATTCTTGATTATAAAATAAATATAAATTTCATATTTTTGACTGGGTAAATATTCATTAATATTACTTAATAAATATTATTACTTATTATTGAATTTTAGTTTTCTATGGTTTACATTATTATAACTTCAGTGCAGAATGTCGTCGAATTTGAAATAAAACATTGTTTTCCATAACAATAAATTTTGAATGGAAAGTTGTATTTCAAAACTTAAAACTTTTTCTTTTTTCAACCAAATAGGACCTTAAAATATTGGTTTACGAATATTAAAAAACGTACCATTTTTGAAAAATAGGTATTCACAAAAAAAAAGCACAATCATTTAATATAAACTTTCTGACCAAAGCATTTTAAAGTATTTCACTGCAGTGTAAGATATCTTCTATCTCAAAACATTGATTACTGTCTTGAAAAATTTTATGTCTGAAAATATTGAAACTCATAAAATCTTGAAAATTGTAAGGAATTGTAAGGAAATCTTGTAAGGAATTTCATTTGAATGAAAAAATAAAAGCATGGTTAGTTTAGTCAAGTATTTGCGGTGTCTAGAGTTTAATAAGAATATACCTGGATAAGAAATATTTTAAAATCATTTTTAAAAAAATTAAACTTCATTTTGAGTACTTTTCTTTAAGTCAATTAGACTTTTTTTTCATAATAATTCATAAAGTGTTTTTGAATTTTGATTTGGAAAAATAAGGAATCCTGTAACATGAAATAAGATTAGTGACTTCTAAGTTTTGTTTATTTTCTTTTGATTTTTGAGTTTCAAAATTTTCTGCACAGAGAAATATTTTATGGTTTACTTTATGATAGTTAATATTTCTGAACTATAAGCAGAAACCCCCAAATTGTTTACTTCAGCACGAAAAAGAAATTTGATATCATCTCCTGCTAGTAACAAAAGAAATTTCATGGATATAAATAATTTTAGTAATATTTCTAGATTTAATAAATAATCCATATTCTTTATGTATAGTATATTTCACTATTTTATTACCCTGTGAGACATGATGTATTTTTTGATAGGGTTTTTTAAAGCTGGGAATCGCATAGGTATTGAATAAAGCATAAATGGCAATATTGATCAACATCTTTTAATTGCATAGATTTTTTACCTGCTTTTACCAGTATTGCATAATTATTATGTACTCTTCTTCAAAATAAGATGCGTTTTAAAAGATTGGCTTGCTTATATCAAAAATATATTATTAACTATATTAACTATGACATTATAGCTATTATTTTCATGGAATATAATCTTTTTCGGAGGAAATGAAATAGTCTAATTTTTATAATATGTTAAAAAAATTTCACTCACGTTTAATAACAGTTTTTATAAAAGTATTTTCTTTTTCTCCCAATATTCTCCCAAAAGAAGAGCTGAAATATCTCTTCTTTTATTCTTAAATGAGAAATATTGAAAGATTTGACTCCTGTTCTGAGATTAACCTTCCAGCGGGAGCACGTATGTGAAAGATACACTACAGATGAATTTCGTTTTATATCTTGAGATCTGGTAGCGCTGGGAACGCCTGTCCTTGGCTATTTGTCCTTCTCTCTTGGACTTACTTTCAGTTGTCGTCGTAAGTTTGAGGTGTTATTAGGTTTCAGCCGATTAGATATTTGTATTTTAGAGATAAGCGCGACCGTTCATGTACGTTTTTGTTACATCTGATTTTGCATGATTTTACAAATAAATTTGTGTTGTTTTAGACTGGTGCTGGCAAATGCACTTATGAAAGAACATATTGAAAAACAGCCCCCACGTTTCTACAAAGTGTGCTTAAATTAAAGGTGCTTAAGTGAAAAGCCGAACAAGGTACTGAAGAAGGGAAGATGTGACATCAGGGGAAAAAAAATGCCAACTCTGCCAAAAAAGAAAAGCGAACTAGAATCACGATCTTCAGTTGCGAGATTTGCCAGAAATTTATATGATTGGAGCACACTAAACACATTTTCTCAAATTGCGAAGCTGCAATGAAATAACAATCAAACTATTTTCTTCCTTTTCATATAGAGCTTTCAATTATTTTTTCCTTTTTATACACAAATTCTGTATTATTTTTTGCACTTCTATATGTTATATGCAAATTGTTCTGTCAAAATATCGGCAACTTCATTTATCTTATTTTTACTTCAATTCAGTTAACCTGCGGTCATTTTATATTGTTATTGCAATCTATGTTTAGATTTTTTCTGCTTCTTTTTAAGTAAAAAATGTTTAAAGTAATTGTAGTTACTAATACTAACTTATTTACAATATAACTTTTATAGTTAAGCCTTTAAAAATTTACATTTTACTATAGCGCATGTGAGAAATTCGCACGGCCTTTCATGTTGGTATGACTGCCGCGCCCGCTGGAAGGTTAATCCATTATGAAACTGTTTTATGATCTCAAGAAATTACAAAATAGCAGTTTGTGTTTACAAAAATATTGTTTCCCTAGAACAATGCTACCACGGTTGCAAATTATCATTATATATATACTAGCCGCCTTTGAAGACCAGCTGGCTCTCCATGAGTAATGCATTCTAAAATTTTCAATTAAATCACATATTCATTAGCCAAAATTTAAGAAATAGTTAAAGTTAAAAGATTCAGTTATTAGTAGTTAAAGAGCCGGTAACTTCATTCGGAAAAACTTTTTGAGTTTAATGCTCTAATAATTTATTGATTCTACTTCCAAAATATTAAAAATGTTTTTTTCGCTGATATTGCCAAAATGTTGAATATGTTTTTTTAAAGAAGCGAAAAAGGGAAAAAATTATTGAATTAATTATACAGATATTGCAAACGATCATAGAAACCTTTGCTTTGCATTTATTTTTTTAGAAAATATCACATTTATATGTTTTTTTATTTTATCCAGTCACGTGCTAAAAGTTGCATATCTTTAGATTTGATTGCGATGATAGTTGTTGTTTTTTTATTTGAACTTCCGGCATTGTTTTATTTTATTTTATCCAGTCACATGCTAAAAAAACATAGTTAAAATATTTCTTTAAAAATTCATTAAAAATAGGAGCTTGAGTTATACATTAAAACACTGATACCATTAGAAAGCTAATTTTTTAATCTTTAAATTGATGTTAAATTCATGTTTGTCCGATAATATTTTCGGAAATTATAGCGGAAAAACGTCGAAATTTCGCTTAAATTTTAATTAATTCAAATTCTAATTAAAAATTCGTAAAATGTGCTCAGAGGTGCACATTCCCGACCTCCAAGGTATACATGTACCAAATTTGGTAGCTGTATGTCTAACGGTCTGGCCTGTAGAGCACCAACACACACACACTCACACATTGAGCTTTATAAGTATAGACAGAGAGAGAAGATATAGATACTGATAGAGAAGTCTCGTAATTGCTTCAGATCGGTTTAGACAGTTAATAATTACTGACAAATCTATTAAGGCAAATAAAGACTTAAAAATAATAATGTTATCACATGATAACTTGAATTTTGTGATCGTAGATTTCATTTCCTTTTTTTATGTTTTATACAGAGCTTAACATGGAAATTTTCACGATAAGAAATATTTCCATAATACTGTTTTTTTTTAGTTTTATGAAATTATTTTGTAAAAAAAATAAATAACCTCATCAACTTCAAATTGAAATAACATTCGAGATCTTTTAAAATTCCATCATAATAACATTTATAAAAATTCTGTGACTAATATATCTTTTGAGCAATTTAAATTTCTCGCATTATTTAATCTATATAATAGAAATCCAAAAATTCTTCTTTTCAGAAATTAAAAAGAAGTCAAATATTTAGGAGTGTAATCATCTTTTCAAACATTATTCACAAATTTTTCGTTGTTAATAAGTGATGAAATATTATAAAGATAATTTCAGAAAACAATGGAGGTGAATTAAATGTTTTCATATTTTAAATATTGATAATTATTTTATTTTATAAGCCCTTTTTATTAAACTTTAAATTGCCGCTTTGAAAAGAAACTATCGTGTCTCCATAGCCAAATGGTTATAACACAGGTTTCCTAGTCAAGAAACAGTGAGTTCGAATCCTGATAGATTCAAAATTCGGGTACATATTTTTCTTTGATTTGTTTCCCCTTTATTTCCTTTTCAAGAAGATTCTGAACCTTTCTTAAGTTTACGAGATAAATGCGCTGGACTTTTCTTGCTGTCTTCTGTAATGTATTCGGGAACTTTCCCTGCTGTTATAAAAGCCGAAGACCTCTCAGTCATACTGTTCGTTCTTTTTTCAGAGTTGAATTAATAAATTTTTTAAACTCTACTTCCTGTGGGTTCTTAAGCTCTTTCTACATGACAATATAATTTGTCATGTAGATTAGAGAACTGCAATACTGTTATAGATTTTAAAAATCTTTTGTTATAACATTCTGCGCTTTGAGCAGTTGATTGTACATTTATAGGAGCATTATTTCCACATTGAAGGTAGGAAATGTTTAGTCTACTTGTATGATTAGTAATGAACAAAATATTTTCATAAATCATCCTCCCATCTGTAATGTAAAGGAATGTTTGCAGTAATTACTGTCAGTATTTTTAAGAAGAAGCCTACTAGGCTTTTGTGCATGCCAGAAAAGGTTGATTTTACAGAAATGCAATTCATTGAATTCTAAAATGAAAGGTGGAGGTGGAAATATTTACATGTAATAGTAACAAGTCACTTGAAAGATAAATACACTTTGCAAATTTAAATAAAATAATACGAACCAGAACAATTAATCTTAAGAAAATTGAAAAAAAAAATGCATCCAATGGAATGGAAATTAAGGTTAAAGAACAACAACAAATATTTCAAGAAATACTTCTATCTTACTGCTTATTATTTTTACTTTCCAGTGTACGATCCTCCAGAATTTTTTGGTCCGAAATATTTCCTGTATAAACAAATTCCTCTTTATAAAACCATTGTTATCAATTAAGTAATAGGTAACCACTACAATGAACATTTTTAAGCATATTATTGCCACAATGTGCCACTTTAAATTTCTTATATAGTCCCACATTTTTTTCTGGTATTATTTTTTTTAAAAAGACTACTTTTTCCCTTATCATTTTGTACCTACCTTAAAAAAATAAACAATCATGTTGGGAAAATATACAGTTAATGTTATCCAGTCAACCCCCATGCTTTTTAAATATTTAATGTAGTTCTCTGATATTTCAGAATTCTGAATTTAAATATTCCATTCTTGTTTCATTCATCATTCTTTGCAAATATGTCTTCTTTTTTTAGAGGGGGGGGGGTGCGCAAAGAAAACACAAAGGATTTTTTGTCCAACCTTGGAAGCTCGTGCATATGATAAATCGTTTTTTGAGGACAGACTACATTTGAAATGAAAATAAGAAGTAACAGATTAGTTTTTGAAGAAGATGAATAGTACCTCGTTATTACTTTTGTTTACTAGTTGCTACTCTTACTATAGTTAAGACCTTTGAGAAAACAAACAATAAAACAAAAACAAAGATACATTTTTGTAAATTACTTTATTAAACTTTAAATTAGTTTTTTGTGTTTGACATTCAAATTTTTCATATTCTCGAGATATTATAAAATATAATTTCAATTCCTTTTAATTCAATCTTTATATATCTCAGCAAATAATTATAAATTTATAAAAATATATTTATGTGAAATACTGTAGAAGTAGATAAAGGATACTTATCTTAAGCATAAATTTATTTTAAAGCCTGGATATCCTTGTTGGTAAGGTACTGGATTCGCATCCCTTGGATTATGAGTTTGAACCCCAACGGTGAAGACTTTCCATGTATATTTTTCCATGGTGCACGGATAAGTCTGTCGCAACCACAAAATTCTTCACCAAATCGAGACAATATAAATAGGTGTATTGGATCAGAGGTGATCGGCATTTACTTAGATTATAATATGTGGATAACAGAATGAACTTGTATGAAGTCCATGCCATGACAAGATTTGTGACTCATGAATAGCTATGGCTCTACAAAACAAGATACGCTTAAAATCGTAGATGAAGTTAGCAAGATTGCCTATGACAAGCTATATAAGCAACAACAACATAAATGTATTTGCTGTAAACAAAAACTAAGAAAACGATGATAGTTGTTAAATGGCATTAAAAATTTATTGCATTTCAGGAGATTCTATCATTGCTTTTAGTAGATCAGGATAGTAAGAAACCATATAACTGTTGACTTCAATTTTTCTATGCTGTTTAAGAAATCTCGTCACGAGTTCAGTAGTGGATATGAGCTGATACTGTAAATGTACTTTTATAATTTACACTGATAGTATCAGCTCATATCCATTACCGAATGTATCCAGTCACTGTCGGAATCTTTTAAACTTTAAGTCACATTCCTACACGTTCCATTCCTGTGCCTCTGCAGACATGCACATTCCTCCTCCCCTTGCTCCTCTCTTGCTGGTTTTGGGGCTACTTCAATGTCTGTCCAGTTTAAACCACCGTGAAATGTCAGTAACCTGGGTATACATTGTTTCATCGGTTGGAAAACAAAACACTTCGTATTACATTGGAAAACCTTGTTGTCTTGTTGTTTCTTATAGCACTTGTCATCAACAAACCCGCTGATCGTCAGCTGTTTTAAGCCAAAATTAACGTCCCTTGTTTTTCAGTAGCGCCAACTAGGGCCAAGAGTACGACTTAGCTACTTCATGCTTCATATTCAGTCACACAACCCTTTTTTATAGGAGGAGGGCACATTCACACTTTTCACAGATAGAATACAGAATAACAAGCATGCCAGAAACGGGACTCGAACCCGGGACGCCCAGAACACTAGGAAAGCACGCTATTCCTAAACCAGGATACCAGCTTGGAAAACTTTAATATTTGTATTGCTTTTCATATGCATACAGAAAAGCCTATTCTGATTTTTATATGAATAATTTTTTTCAAGCAATATAATTTAAATTTATGTCAATATAATTTTAACTTTATTTCAAGAAATAAAATGTTTGAAATGTAAAAGCAACAAGATATTTTAAAAATCTAAAATGTCTAAATAAGTTAAGTACCATTACATATTTTGAAACTTGTGTTTATCTTATTAATTAATGGTTATTTAATATCTTTTTAACTAATGACTTTTACCCTAAGAAAATACCTAAGTTCCATTAGGACCAGTCTAGATTTCATGTTATTATCTTCTGATAGAATGTTTATGTTGTGTTATAGAAGAGTGTTATGGCCAGAAAAGTGAGGTAAAACATCTGGTCAGTATCTACGTTTTATTTTTATACCATAAAAGTACAACAGACTAAAAACAAAAGGCTTAATGTATCTCTCCACATGATTCGGCTATTATTTTTCTTATTTTTATCATTTTGTCAGAGATTTTTATAGCCATTTTTCCTTTTAGAAAGTATCCAGTTGCGACGGATATCTTTTACTACTAGAACTTCTGGACCATTAAAAATGACTGGTTGCACTTTGGTAGTTTTAGTACTAAAGTATAAAGGATCTAGAAATACAATGTTTAAGACATTTGTAAAAAAATCCCTGTTAGACATTTTCTTATGGATTTTTCTTAACGGTTTTTTTATGACTTTGTTTTTTACCAAATTGTCCATAGTTGTTACAAATTATATTTTTAATATACAAATTTAATTACGATTTGTTACATGATTAGAAATACTCTAAAAAATGAACAACCACTCCTTATGAAATCTAATTCCTCAGTTGCTTTTTACAAATTGGGGCTTCAGTTTTATTTACATACTCAATACTTAACTATGCTATACCCTCTAAATTTTATGAGAATAAAATTTATTGTGACATTTAAAGTATAAAAAAATCTGTAACTAAAATTATTTTTATCATTTAAGTAATTCTATTCTGTATTATGAATTTCTGAAATGTCAGTTGCATTTACGTTGAAGAAAATGCTTATCACCTGAAGGTTTAAAAAAGCTGCAGAAGACCGAAATCTTATTAAAAGATTCTGGAAATTGCAGAATTCTTGAAATATATGCTAGTTCAATTATTTCTCAACGGGGTAAGTTTCTGATTAACTTGGACGTCTTTTACTTTCACAATTTTTAAGCGATTAAGAAAGAAAACGTTTTACTCATCCAAAAATTCAACATCGAAATTTTGGGGAATATCTGTTTTTCAGAAATCACTGGAGGTTTCATGTAGAGGGTTCAAATGGTCTATCGTCTTTGATTATATCCCAACTTGAGGATAATGTGCCTGTCTATCTAAGTGATTATAATAATTGTGAAACATTAAAGACATTGTGGGATCAATTTGGTACACAAATTTAGCATTGAAACGTCATATATAAGCAAGATTTTCCTAAAATATTTCTAAGGCATAAATAAGAGTAATTTTAAATATTTTTTATAGCTTCGAATAAATTTTAGATCAGTCCTCAAACATTTTCAGGAAGATCTATGAAATGTTTTCAAAGGTTATGTTCATGCCAATATTTTGTCCTGAAAGTAGAACTTTCTTCATTTGTCGTTACGAATTTGATCGCATTTTAGAAAGTATTGCAGGACAAATTAGTTAGAATACATTTAATTATTCTTTTCTACGAATAGACATTATTATTTTTTAGAAATACAAATTTCAGAGATAATATTTTTACTTTCTGCTTCTATTTTGCTCAATTCCACACAAAACATATAAACACACAAATTCTATATACTTCATCCTGCCACATTTTTAATGAAGTGAATTCACATGTACAAAGATATAAGCCTATTTTAGACAGAATTTCGCTACCATTTAATAGAGATTTAGATTGATTGAATCACAGTATAATCCTAATTAATGACTTAGTTATTCTAATCATCACATATGCACACTATCTAATAAGTAAACAGAATTCCAAAATATCTTAAAACTTAGGAAGGTTTAAAACGTTGATATTCAGTAAAATCTTGAAACATACTCATTTTATTATAACAATGCTTTTTTTTAGTGATTGTTCATTTAATTAATAAAATACTCGTATTATAAGAAGCTTCCAGAAACACAATTTCAAACAAATGAAGCAAATATCTAAAAGTCGGGAACGACATTAAAGGCAGGCGCGAATTCATTTTATAGTTAACACAGGTAGCAGGAACTCTTCATGGCTTAAAAAATTGTTTAAGATGCATTTTATTAGAAGCTTGGAACGATTACTGATCCTGAAAGATTGGGAAGTTACATCCTAATTTGCATGTACAAGAAAAACAGAATTTAAGGGTATGTAACAAAAAATGTCTCTAGGTTTGCTGTGAAATGTTTTCAAGAAAAAAGAATTTTTTCTTCAAATAATAATCGCTGCTATTATCCGGAAAATGTTTATCCTACATGGACTCTTAACATATTCGCTAACTGTGTGTTTTTGTAAATCGCTTACTGTCTAGATTTTGTGTGGGATATTTTTATTTTTTATTTTTTTACACTTGCTTGTTATTAAGAGGTCTAATATTTTTATAACTTTGTAATTTGCTTATTGCGAGCAAAAGTTTCTGAAAAAAGGGATTGTCATATTTAGTGTTGAGGTTCCGAAAAATATGTATATTTATATAAATGACATTCAAAAGCAGTTTAAAATTATTAAGAGTTTGCTTGCATTATAGAGCTTAGAGGATTAATTTATAAAAACGACTTTGAGTAAATTATTTTATTTTTATTAACTGTTTCTTATTGACGAATATAGAAATCGCATAAGAACTACTTTGTAAACATTTGCTGTATACTGTGTTTTTAAAAAAATCGTTTTTGCAACGACAAATTCAAAATCTAGTTACTTACAGCCGGCGACTTGGCATATTGGTAGCCTGTCTTCCCCATGATCTGGACATACTGGGTTCGAGTCCAGGTCCTGGCATGGTTGTTCTTTTTCTGTTTTATCTGTGAGGTGTGTGAATGTGCAATCCTGTAAAAAGGGGTTGTGCAATCGAATGGGTGGTTCGTGAGTGGCAAAATCCTACTCTTGATCCTAGATGAGGCTATTGAAAAACAAGAACATAAAAACTTCAGCTGAAAATCGCTAACTTAGTCAAGTGGACTTGTATAGGACACGTGCTATCAGAAACAACAACTACAGTTACTTACAACAAGTAACTAAACTCAAAATAAATTATATATATTTTAACTCTTTTATATAAATATTAATAGAAAATGTATTTTATCTCTAGAAATTTAATGTATAAAATATATTTAACTCAATGTATTACTGGAATTCTTTCCCCGAGAAAATCTTTCTAAAAATTCAAAGCTTATCTCTCAAAGTGAATTTAATTAGGAAGTTTAAAATTTATTTTGAATTCAGATAATTATGGAACAAACTAAGCTAACACAAGCAATTCAGTTTTAATTTAGAAGTGAGATATTTTAAACTTAATATTTATATTTTGAATAAGCAGGGACAGGTTAATGAATAGTTCCTTCAAAGTTGAGACTGAAAAAAAAACATTTGAATGTTGGAACTAGCCAAAATTCTTCTCCACCAAATATTTACTTTCGTAATTAAAGAAACTCTTATACCTAGCTCCTTGCCAGTTTACATTATGCAAAAACGATTTGTTATATTTTAATTAGTCATCTTTAATTAAATTTCAATACTCCTTCTAAGCTTTCACGTTGAATGAAAGGTAACTTATATTTGCAAATGAAATTGAGATTAATGTTTTAGTCATGAAGATGTTTGAACACTTTTAAGTAGCGTGCGTTTGATTTTATTAACGCTATTCTGACATCTTTAAAAATTTAAGATTATTTGTAATTTCAATTGTTTCAAATAAGGAAAGTGTAAT
>JAPMOQ010026016.1:0-10529 GCA_026543055.1 Argiope trifasciata | reverse complement strand
TGTGTAATCAAAAGACGTCATACAACATTCACGGTCAACTATATATGGTTATCAAAAGCCATCATATAAAGTTCCCGATCAGCATTGTATGGTATCAAAAGACATAATATGACGTTGCCTGTTAACAATGCATGGCTTTCAAAATACATCATATAATGTTTCCTGTCGACAGTTTGCTTAAGATATAGGATATGTTTCTGATAAAAAAAATGTATGGTTATCAAAAGACATATGACGTTCCTAGACGGCATTTCAACTTTCCATTTTAGCTATTGCTTTTAATTAGCGTACTTTATTAATTATTTCATACTATTTATTTCCATCATCTTCAGTGGAGGCTAAGTATTGATAACAGATACGGATCAATCCATCCATTCTCAATTCCAGTTGAAATTGCAACAAAAAAATTAATTCTACTTTTTCACATATTAAACGTTTTTTCTTACTTTTTTCAATCTTTTGTGTCTTTATTTGTTATAATTATACATTTTATTTCCTTTTTTTTCAAAATATATCAGTTTGCCTTTAGATTTGTTGTGGCCAAACATGCCGCCTTTGCATAACCTTCTTTATTCAAACCCTCGATGGTTATCTGTCCTCCCCTCCAAAAGCAAAATTGAAGCATTTCAAAGGAAGCTGATGAGTTTAAAGAAAAGCGACATCCCTAACTGATTTCAAGGTTTTAATGAAATCCTCGTCGTCATCCCTTCATCACACATGTTTAATAAAAGGATTAGTGGACCCCAGCTCAGGAAGTGGAAACGGAATGCAATGTAAATCTTCTCAAAGAAATTAATGAGGAACTCTACTCAAATCTGCTCTGGAGGTTTGTTAAGATTTTCTCAACCTTTATGAGACCCTGCTGTTTAGCATACGAGAGAAATAAAATTTTAGATATAGATTGAGATTTATATTTTAAGTATTTAAAGATTCACTACAATATTAGCGCTTCTACAAATATTAATTTATACAACTGATGTTTTTTTTTAAGTAAAGCTGTGCCAATTTTTGAAAAATTAATTTTGGATGTCAGTTTTCTAAGAATCATGAATAATTGCTCATCGTAAACCTTTATTCAACAAGTCGATATACACGATTAAGTTGAGATTTCGTTTTGGTTATCTTTTAGTATTTAATTTTGTTGCTCTCCATTTTTTTAATCTTTATTCAAAATTTTTTCTTATATTTTGCTAAAAACTGTCATATTCTGATACATAAAAGTGCTTGCTTTCAGCATGTTATCTTGAAATAAACTGTTTTCTATTCCCTAACTGAATGATACCATTGTGGAAAAATAATTGTGGTTCTAAGAAGCTGGTTATTGTTTAATCACTGAACATTCATTTTCAGAAATAAAAGTGAAAAGGACAACTCCATATTAAATTCACAATTTTATTCGCTAATACCATTTTAAACATATTTCAAATTAAAAAAAAATCCCTTCATATTTCCGCTTTTGACTAGCGGCTCACAATAAATCTTGAAACAATAAATCGATATTCACAATTAATTTAATTTCCGATTTCGTCTTGGTTACCAGTTTGTGATTATTTTTTTTGTTTATTCTTCATAAAGAATTTTCGTCAATACTTCTATAAAAACTGCCATATTCTAATATGTAGAAACTCTTGTTTTAAACACAGTGTAATATATTGTAACATGCAGACATTGCTTTGGTAATGGCACACATTATTAATGGGTTTTAGAAAATATATTTTCTAACTATTTTTATTCAAAAAAAACTTATATATATATATATATATATATACACAGTCGAATCCGGTTGATTGGACCACCGGTTAATCATATCAGCCGCTTAATCGGACCGAATCTTAAAGAACCAAAAGAAATCCTATGTACATAAGCCTAATATTATTCGCTTATTTGAACCAAAATTCCTTTTAAACCGACCAAAGAACGTGGCAGGGAAAATGAAAAAGAAGCCACAAGTCACCTGTGTACAGCAGGAAGTCCGAAAGGGAAATGAAATGAACCAGTTTGATTTGAGCAAGCTCTTTGATTCTTAGAACGGGCAGCTCGGTAGTAAGTTCTTCAAACATTGACTTGAATTTGATAAGAACTTTTTTTTATTGTGCTTCGCATGCTGAGTATCGTTTGGATCGTTTCGAAGAATTTGTTTGTAAATTTATTTTTCAATGAATAAAATTCATAGGCAACAGTAGTTTTTGTTTGTATGTTCGCCATACGCGTGTGCCGCACAATAAAGGTCATAATGACATTTTAATATGTTGCGTATAGCACGTCTCGTCTTGTAACATAGGGCATATTCGTGTAATCGGACCAGCCGATTATTAGGACCAAAATGATCGCGTCCCGATGTGGTCCGATTAACCGGAATCGACTATATATATAATATCAAGATGCACTGAAAAGTGTTATCGACATGTGTTAGACGAAATATCGCAATATTGAAATTCCGTCATCGTCCAGCTTTACTTTTAATTTTAGAAAGCCATCTTTAAATTCTGTAAACTCTAAAGCTAATCTTTATAATTTTATATATGGTGCCCGAAAATTCACGCAAGGTTTGAATTTGGCGCGTCTGTGAGATAAAAAATCGCCAAAATCATCAAAAATAGACAATGCGATACTGACAGCTAACTTTTATTAAAAATTCAGCATTGCAGCATTGGCTCTACTGTTCATCAAAGAAGAGGAATAAAATTTTAGCAATAGATTGAAATTTATATTTCGTGTATTTAAAGATTCAGAATTGGTTTTTTATTTTTTATATTTTTTATTGGTACATAATTTTAAAGATTCATAATTAGAATTTTATTTTTTCTGTTGTTATTTTGGACGATTGATGTGTTTTATAAGTAAATGCTTTAAGTTAAAATATCATCTTTTAATTCCATAAACTGTTAAACTATAAGTTAATATATGACGTCCCAAAATTCACGAATTGGAATTCTGAGCATCTGTGAGATAAAACATGGCCAAAATCACTAAAAACAAAAAGACAATGCGATAGGTCGCAATTAAATTTTATTAAAAATGGAACATTGCATGAAAAAATATTGTGTCCAATTATTTTTCTCTTTTATGGGGTTCTCATTTCAATACGGGAGAGAAATAAAATTTTAGTTAAAGATTGATATCCATATTTTTTGTATTTAAAGCTTCTTTTTATTCATATTGAGTTTCCTGAGTTATTATTTTATACGATTCACGCGTTTTTAAGTAGATATTTCAATTAAAAAATTATATATTAACTTCATAAGTTTTAAAGTTTGTTTTTATAATTTAATATATGGTGTTCCGAAATTCCCGCAAGGTTTGGATTTTGAGAATCTGTGAAATAAAATATCGCCAAAACAATAACAAAGAGACAGTAAGATAGCTGACAGTTCAGGTGTATTAAAAGTGAAGAATTATGCGGAAGAGCAAAATATTTTCATTCAGCATTTTCTTAAACCGAGATTAGCTCAATGGTAAGGCATTGGACTTGTGTCCATTAAGTTGCGAGTTCGAACCAGCCAACCGTGTGTGGTGGTAACTGACACTCATATAAATCGGTCGTGGCCAAAAAGTCTTCTATATCGAGAGTAATACCTAAAGTATTGGTTCAGGTATTACCTAGGTTGATCGTTCTCTGATTCAGATCTAAATTACGATATGGGGGTGAGTGAATGAAAATGCATGAGGTCCTTCCCTTAAAAAGGGTTTTAACACAAGAGTGGCAAAGTCGTACTTTTGGCCCTAGTTAGCGCTACTGAAAAAATCAAGAGACGCACCCTTCAGCTTAAATCGCCGTTTTCGTAACAGCTGGCTTGTCCAATAGCAAGTGCCATGAGAAACAACAGTCTTTTCTTTCCAAATAGTCCATTTTACACAAATGAGGCAAATAGACTTTTCCCAAATAGATAATTTCACACCCGTTTGATAAATCATTTACTTTCATCCTTAATTTAATATCTTCCTTTAAATTGAAGTCTTTTTCCATTTTTGATGATAAAAATGCAAAACTATTTTCAATTAATATTCGCACTTACATGCTTGTTGAAGACAGGTCAATAGATGTCAAGCTAATGTCACATTTGTTTTCAAATTTAATACTGATATTTATTTTATAAGTCAAACCCGCACACCAAATTTTATCTTCATTGCTATTAATGTTTCTCCTTTTTTGTTGTTGCTACAGTGTTCGTTTATAATTCGATCACCGATTATACATATTTTCTCAGAATTGATCTTGTTCAAAATTTGGCTAAAATTTTGTAATTTTATTAAAGAACGGCATACAAAATTCCTTTCTTTTACCTCTATATGGTTTTTAAATATTTGTTTATAGATAGACGTGATTCCCCCCCCCAAAAAATTTTTTTGGGGACCATCCCCTCTCCATCCTCTAACTTTTCCCTTGCGGAGGTAAATGTGGAAATGTGAACATTTCTAATTTAAATCGTTTGGATTATAGTAATGTTTTTTTTTCTAATATTGTACTTCGTATACGACAAATCCATGATTCAGGAAGTAACAGATTGATTTAGTAGCTAATGTAATATCTATATTTTACTATTATTGTGACTATTGATTATTACTAGCTAGGCAAAAAATTAATCGATATGTCGCATCAACAGGTTATGACTAATAATCACTTGTTTTTCTGATATATTAAACGAGAAATCGCATTCTGGGTAATATTATATTCCATTTAAATTTAAAATTATTTGACAATTTAATCCTATATTATAATGTTTTAAAATATAAATATACCAAAAAAGTAAAGCTGATTTGATTTTTTTTTAGAATTTTAACTATACTTTAAAACTGGTATCTTAGTATTATTTTTAATTGTTTGATTTTTTTCAAAACGAATTAATTTTCTTTTTTTACGTTACAGAACCATTATCACCAGTTCACTGGAGAGAAAATGGTTTTATAGGATTTTAATATTTTAACTCTAATATTTTAAGTCAAAATTAATCATACAGTTGCCTTTAAAATATCATACACTTGCTGATTTTCTAATCAACATATACTGCAATATAAAGAGATGTGAAGAAAGGTCCAAATTTTTCTGGATGCATTTACCTCCAACGCATATGTATTTTACCTATACATAATGACGCAGATGTTTTCATGCTACATAAAAGATTAATTCCTATTAATCTCTAAAATGTAGGAGTTCTTATCCTCAGATCATTCAAACATAATCTTCTTACGCTATTTTTATTAGAAATAGTTTCCTAACATTGTTTAAAATTTAAGAAATTGCTTATGAAACATTTGGAAAATTTTTATTTAGTACATAAATAACGTTCATTCCTTTTCCATGAAGTTATAATTCTAAATAAGACTGTTCCTTTTCTATAATAAAAGTAAAGAAAAGAAAAATAATCAAAATTTTTTTCATGTATGAAATAAATAGAAAAAATAATTATGCATGAAAATAAAGTTTGGATAAATGCATGCTTTTATTATTAAAAATTGATTCGTGGCTAAATGCAAACGATTTTTTAAAGCCATTTTCACTAGTTTCTTTATATTATTATTACTATTATTGAATGGTACATTCAACATTTTGCTTTTGATTGTTTTTGCAAAAGATTATGGCAACAGTATGATAATGCGTTTTTAACCAGTTTTTCTTTTTCTGTCTATGAAAACAAACGATCCCACTGGAAGATGAACTTCTTCCAAGGTAGAAAATTTTGACTTAGGGAAAAGTTTCTGCCGATAAAATTTGATTTACAAATCGCCCGCCTATGTTAACTGTATGTCATAACAGAACATTAAATGGTTAGAAGTTTTTCTTACATTTTTGAATTTTATAATTTGAAAAAGGAGGAAAGAAAATCTTTTTCTGCAGCCACTAGTTTTGAAAAATGTCATAAATACTTAGAAGGAAAAATTCAAATGTTCATTGTAACAAGCTTAATTTTAAAAACATTCTCATCAAACACATCTAACTCGATTATGTAATGATATATATAAATGATAATATAATGAGGAATATTGGAGAATATTTAATTTGCAAAATCATATGCAGTGACAACATTCCACCAGTTCTCAAATATCTTAATAAGATTTCATATTCTAATCAAGATTTTATGAACTGGAAAGTTGGAGATGAATATGAGAGCCTATAAATTTATGTGAATTCCATATTGATTTGATTACAAAGTTTATGATCTAACATACTTCTTCTTATTCAAGATTTCCAGGATAAAAATTCAACTTGACTTTCGCACTAATTGCTTCAGTACAAAAAAATAAAAAATAAAATATTGATTTATTTGCCATATTTACAACCGTATTGTAATTGACGTGACAGTATTTTTTCAATCAATAAAACTGTTTTTAAATTTATTGTAAAATTTGTATTTTGATCCGATTACATGCAATAAATGCATTTTATCATAAGAGCGTTTCATTTATGGTAACTCTATTAATTTTTGCCATATTTTGATAGATAAATATCCAAGAAATGCGATACAAGCTAAATTCAAATTACTAAACTTATTTTGAATTCCTTCCACTCTTTGGAAGAAAATTATGTAACTATGTAAAGAATCTGAAAATTTGATAATGTATTAGAAAAGTAGTAATGACCTCTTGGCATCAAATGTGAGATTATTTTGTCGACTCTATTGTAATTATAAATAGCAAAGGAGAAAAAAATGAAAAAAATTGCAATAATTGTTTGATTGAACCTTATGTATTGCCAATAACATTTTCTCTACTGGAAAGTAATATTCTGCAAAACAGCATTCGTACGACAAAAGAAAACTGTTTTAATTTTTGTTGATTTTAGCTAAAAGTAAAAAGTAGTGTCAGCTTTATAAATTATGGTATCACTCGAAAGAAAGATGCGCAATTATATTCTTGTTTTGGAAATTGTAACGTATAAGAAATAAATGATAATCGTTCACTGTTGGTCATTACTTTGGCACAAAAACATTAATGCTAAGAACATAATTAATCAGATAAAAATTTATTTGCTCTCAATTTCTGTAACTGTAACCGAACGAGCCCAGTATTATCTTTTGGATAAATTTATATAATTCCGAAGTAATGGAGTACTAGGGATATTATCTGTAAAAGTAGAATAAGGCAAGTTTTGAATAAAAAAATTACAATAGAAAAAAATATTTGCAACATTTTAGAAAGAAATATATTTCTATTATTTTTTTTGTATTAAGCATTACATTTTATTCGTCTTGTGACTAGTTGATGGCAAGTCGTGATATTTGAGATTTGTTTTACCGGTATTGTTTTAAATATTTAATGAAAACCATTAGTATGCTGCAGTAAGTAGGTATATTAGACTGGATTGTAAAATGGTGACGGAAAAGTAAAGATTTAATTAATACCAAATTAATAGAAAAATAATTTAAAACAACAATACTTGTTAATTCTATTTTTAAACACGCCGTTTATTGCAGCCCTAATGAACAGATTTCCAGTTTATTTACCGTTTTCGAGCCACGAAAGTTTTTAGTCCCTGAGTTAGCGATCGTTTAAATACCCAAATAAATGTACGTGTTAACCATCCATTGTTTTTGTATAGTAATAGGAATATGCTGTCCTTTTTTTTTAAATAATAATAATAATAATGGGAACGTGCATGATTCGAGAATAATAGCAGAGTATTCTAGCAGGATGAAAAGTCTGTTAGTAATCTCATAAAATAAATATGTTTCATAAGAAATGCTATCAAAGATCTTCTGTAACGGTGACAAACAAAAATAAAAAAATTTCTCTCCGTGCACTCGTGATGATAAACCGGAAATGACAGATGTTATATTCAGCATTGTATAAACACAAATTTCTATAAGCAAATGCAATAGAATGTCAGTGTTTGGTATTTAATTCGACTTGCCTGATACGATGACAGTGAATCAATGCAATAGACTTTTGAAATATGAATGAATCAATTCATAGGTTATCATTGTCACTCTCCGGTACATTGTTGAATATCATAATATTCTGAGGTATTTATCCCTTTATTTATGTAATTAGATTTTATTACTTTTTAAATACAATATTACCTTTTATTTATACAATAGGTGCATTCTGTATAATAATATTTTTCTGTATACTAAATTATGACATAATGGTATTAATTAGCCAATATAAGAAAATTTAACTTTTTAATAATAAAGAATATTTTGAAATCGACAAATATAGTTAAATATCTAATGTAAGAACTTAAATAACATTATCAACAAATTCCGAAAAGAAATTAAACAATAGCTAAAGTAGTAAAAAAATAATTAGAAAAACTCAGTTAATTCCAATTTTAAACTGGCAAAATATATTTTAATTTTGTCATAAACAATGGAATTAAATGTATTGTAATTTTGCTTCCTAGAATCAAAATTCACTTTATTTCATACTAGCCGCCTTTGGTGACCAGTTGGTTCGCCTATCTTACTGCTGTTTAAAATTATTTAAATACTTTATGTATCGTCATTGTCAATTGAATATTTTATGTAATTTGCCTTTTAATGGCTACTTCATCAAAATATTTTCAATGCTCGAATTTTGATAGTCATATAATTCACTCACGCTGATATAAAGGCTTTAAACCCGTAATGTACTATATATCTATCTAATTATCTCGCAATCTCGCTTATCTCTAATTATCTGTCAGCTCTCGCAAAATTTGAACTTTAAATTAAAGAGGAAATGATTAAACTGCAAATTAATATAGCAACATTTTTTACCGAAACCATTCATTTTTTAAAAATACAAGTAAAAGAAAATTATTTTGAATACTAATGAATAATTACAATAATTTAAATAATATTTCAAGAATTATTCAACAAAAATTGCTTAGATTCATCATAAAATTCAGAAAAATACTGATAACATCAGATAGCTAATTTTTTATCCTTAATTTGGTGTAAAAATCATCTTTGTGAGATTCTATTTTCAGAAATTATAGCGGAAAAACGTCGAAGTTTCAATTAATTTTTAATTCAAATTCTAATTAAACATTTGAAAAAAGGGCTCCTAGGTGCGCATTCCCTTCTTGATACATGATATACATGTACCAAATTTGGTAGCTGTATTTTCAACGGGCTGGCCTGTAGAGCGCCAACGCGCACACATTGAACTTTATTATAAGTATAGATAATATTAGCTGTTAGACGAAATAATATTTTCTTGCTAATAATTATTTAAAAAATTAACTATTTAATAACTTTCACTGAAATACTTCCTAATACTGTATTATTTGTAAGGTTAACTTGTTGAACTAATAAGAAAGGGTTTAACTTTTAAAAAAGGAATGATTTCAAATACCATATATTAAGTGGACGGAAAATGCTTTATGCAAGTAAGATAGACGTAAATATAAAAAATGCTTAAGTAATAATTAAAAATTACATAGAAATGTGTATATTAAGAGAAATAAAAAAATATTTTAAAATTTTTAAAAATTTTTAAATATAACTATGAGGAGAAAAATAATTTTACATTAAATCTAAATATATGTAAAAACTTTCTTATCGTCTGCAACATATTATTTAATGTACGTATATTAATCAATTTTTATATTCTAATCTTTCAGACGATTTTCAGCTCGTCACAATTAACTAATAACTTTTAAAGAATGATAGAAATATAATTAAACAATGAGTAATAGAGAAAAATAAAAAGAAAGCATGATTTAAAATGCCTTTATAGAAGAATATTAATAAAATAAGTTTTTTTATTCAAAATGGATTTCAATCAATGTTGAATGGTTACGAAATCATTGTTAATATTTATCAAATTATTATTATTTTTGATTTCCAATTAAATTCTATGATTCAATATAATAATTAATATAAATCACAACTATGAATTTTTTATTTCAAGTTTTTAATAATGTAAGAAAATTATTATATCATTTAACAGAAATAAAAAATTGATATGTTGTATATTAATTATTAATCTTTTATTAATTGGAAGTATTTATTAACTGCCAAATTTCATCCCTTTACTCGGAATATGTTAAAATGTTGGCTTTTAGCCTATTCATCAATTTCAGAAGTCATGTTGAATTAATTTAATAAATAAAGTGAAATGGCTTCAGAAAATAAGAGAATATTTTAGAACGAAGTTAACATCGGCTAAATTAAGCTGCGAATTAGAAACTTAATTAAGTTTAAACAAGATTTTTTAAAACAGGATTTATTTTCCTTTTTTTCCATCCAAATTTAATACAGGATCTGAAATGATTAAATTTGTGTTTTGGTTACAATTATAAACTTTTTTCTTTAAATATTATATGACTTATACCACTGTATCTTTTGTCCTCCATATTTAAGAACAATTCGGAATTTCTGGAAAATTATCTATGAAATAAATGGATTTATTTACGTGCTAATAAGTAAAGAAAAAAAATAATATTCAAATTTCCCAGAATTTTATGTGTTAAATGGTATGATTATTAAATTTACGATAAAGAATTAAATAAATAAAATAAAGATTACCCAGAAAATTATCTCAGAAACGAAGAAAGTTAAGAAGACATTAATCGATAAATAGATTTCTGTTGATACATACCTCAA
>JAPMOQ010026014.1:0-16052 GCA_026543055.1 Argiope trifasciata | reverse complement strand
AAATAAAAGCTATATTTGCTTATTTGAAATGTTTATTAAAACTTTTATCTTGCACGGAATTTTAAAAAATCACAAACTATACTACCTTTTATTTCCGTTTTTTCATGGAAATTGATATAGCAAGTGAGTAGCATATATAAAATTCAATAACTTTCAAAAAATGCTATAACATAATTATATTTCTTATTTTTTAATTATCGTTGGGAACTAATTGCTCAGTAAGCTCCCTAATTGCCAAAAACTTCTAAATCATTCCATTGTCGTTTTTCTAGAAATGTTTTCTTGGAATTTTTTTAAGAATATCTTTCTAATAACTGTAAAATTTCAGAAACACTGATTTTAGTAAGAAAATATTTTTCCTAATGCACACATTTTCTTTTTAGAAATTTTTTTAACAGTTACAGAATTTCCGTAGAAAAGATAATGAAATAAAGCTTTATCTCTTTTATTTACAAAATATTGTGACCGGTTTAATATATCTCTTATAAAATGCCAATGTAAAATTCCATGATTACTTTTATTCAAATTTCTAGGAAAACATAAACTCTACTTTTTCTCAAAAGCAAATCTTAAATCAATAAGAGCATGGAAAATATTCCTGGAAATGGATTTGATCTGAAATAGTTAAAAAATGTATCCTTTCTACAAGAATGAAAAGATAAATATGTTTTCGTTTCCTAATGGACGATTTTTTCTTTCTTTCTTTATTCTTTTTGCTATTCTTTCTTTATTTTTTTATTCCATCGAAATTCAAGAATTCTTGGAATTCGGATTCAGAATATTTTCGAGAAAATCGGAAATCTCAATCGGACATTTTCTTAAAACGTATTTTCTAGTCCAGATTTAGATATTTGTAATTAAACAGCATCATATTTCCCTTAACTGTTTTTAAATTCAAATATTTTCTGTAAGACTACAAAAAAAACTGTTTGAATGCATTCCTTCAATCACCTAAATTTAATAATTGTTATTTAATTGTTTTATTTTTTCGTTTAGAAGTTTGAATTTATCATTGAGATTATATTTGGAAAATATTTTTTTTTGTTTTATCATGTGAAAACATGATGTTGTTTTAGTTTGAGGTTTTGAAGCTTCAAAATGTGTAGGCAACAAATTGTTGAAACCCTAAATGCGTAGATAGCAAATTGGCGCTTTCGAGACATCATATTTCCGCTTTTAGGGTTATTAGAAAAAAATTCAGTACCTTGTCACATTGGACGATTTATGGCCATTCAGAGTTGCAAAGTGATTTCCATACTATATATTCTCTTAATTTTTATAAATTGTCTTAATCAATTTAAATCATCGACCAGTTTAAACAGGTTTGAAACAATCACGAAGTATATCAGATTAAGCATTCGTAGATATTTAGAAAAACGAGGGTTTTTTCCCATCTCAAAATTAGTCGGGCTCTAAAACTTTGTTTGTCAGTTAAAAGAAATAGAAGATTGAAGATGAAAGTTTTAAAAAGTCACTAAACTTAACTATATCATACATAGAGAGAGAGAGAAATGAAAGTTTAAAAAAATATTATATATATATATATATACAGAGAGAGAGAGGGTTAAAGAAATATTATTTCAAACCGGTTTAAAGTGGTTATTGACCTAAGCTAATTAAGACAAATAATGACTTGAGAAATTATATTTTTCTCGGATTGATAGCTTGAAATTTACGATGGCAGATTTCATTTTTATCTTTATTTTTTTCATTCCTGTTATTTCTACAAGACATTTTAATGGCTTGTTTGATAAGACATCTAATTTTACTTTATTTCAGCTTCTCAGAACAAATTTACACATGTCTTTGAAAAATTCAAAAAAAAAAAAATTGTTTCCAGAAGACTGTAAGGGACCTTTATTGGTATCATTAATTATAAGGCAATAATCATAGATCGTATTCTAAAGCCAATATTTCCAATAATAAAAATTCCATTTTATTGTGAGTGAATTTGTTTTATTAGATTATACGTAAATTTAAAAACAATTCAAAACACGTTAAATGATTAAAAAATTGCACAGATTGGGTACCATGTATACTGTGGTGCATGTTTATAAAGAATTTTGAGTTAAATAAAATGGTTTGGAGGCACATAAAGGATTTAAAAAAGCAAAGTAAAAGAATATTTCGAAACAAATTGACAAAAAATTCTTTTTTAAAGATAGAACTCAAATGTACTTCTCTATTCTTTGAACAATGTTTATATTTTTTCCGTATATAAAAAATATTGTTAGAATATTATTAAATTCCACCTAAATGCAAATAAATTTTAAACGCATTTCTTTTGAGTCGATTTCGTTTTCATCAGTAGTCAAATAAATTCGATTAATTATTAATTAAAAATCAATTAATCACTTCCTATAATATTAGTAATACAAAATATATAATAAAAATGTAATAAAAATTTAATATAAAATATTAATAATACAAAACAATTTAATAATTACTTAATATAAAAATAATATGGAATAAAATGCAATAAAAATATAATGCACAATCTAATATAAAAATATTCAACTCATTAACATATTAATGAATATATAATAACTTGATACCACCACCTATTATTATAGAGTTAAGAAGTGTTTTTAATTGTCAAGCATTAAACATAAAACAATATATATATGTATTTTATATTAAAACAGAAACTACCAAAAGTTTTAGAATAATTTTTTTGCTATAAAGAATCATGAATATATTCATATAGCAGAGATTACTATGAACTCTATTCCAAACAATTACCGGAAAAAACTTTTATAAATTGATTTTAATTTATTAATAATTTTACAATTAAAAATTCAAAAAGTAAATTATTTATATCTCAATAAATCATTCAAGATTTCTGGATTTGTACATTTACAAAAAAGTCTCATTTAAAAAAAAATTAGCAATACAAATTTTATTTGAAATCCTAAAATTTTATTAAACATAATAATCTATTCTATCTATTTTATTAAATAAGTTTGCATATTATTATTCTTTCTAGAAAATCTAGCAAAACTTATCTTCAATTCAAATATTATTAGAAGAAAAAAATTTACGAAACCTAATATTTTTAAAGCATCTGCTTTATTACAGAAAATAAAAGTATTTTCTCCCTTAAGTCTGTAAATGGAAAAAATTGAATAGAAGAAAATGGAAGAAAAATTCTCCATTCAAAGTGGAAGATATATTCACATTCTGATCCATCGAGACATCATAAATTTTTCTCCTTTTATAATAAATGAAATCCATTTTCCAGGACATTTTATCCACATCGATTTTAAAAATATAATTAAGTAAAAGGAGGTAGAACACTTTAGAAAAAGATTTATTCCTTTTAGTAAATAGATTAATGTTGGTATAAATCTTGATTTTATGATGACTTGGGAGAAAAAGAGAGACAAGGCCAACTGTAAGTTCAAACAGAATCTAATGACTGAGATCAAATAGTCTCGATTTCAGTCATTTATCTATTTACATTGAGATAAAGAAATATCTTTCATTCGATAATATTTATCTAATAATTTATAATGAAGCAAATTTTCTCAGTTAATAGTTTTCTATTAAAAGAATAAAGAACACAATAAAGGATCGAATTCATGCTGAAAATTTAAATTGTGATAAAAGTTTTACAGAATTTAATAACATCTTTGACTAATATGAGTTTCGAGATATATATATTTATACATATAGGAGTTATTTTTCTCTTTCCAATTATTTTTGATCTTTCAGACTCTAATATTTTCCATTCTTAATGAAACTATAAGGAATGCTCAGATAAAAAGGTACGAAATGACACTGTGGGTATAAATAAAAACTTTATTCAACATATATTATATAGGCCTGAGCACAACGATCCCATTGATTAGCGAGCGAAATTCCAGAATTATTGTGCCTTCATTCCTTGTTCCCAGAATTATTGTGACTGTGACGAAACCCAGTCTTTCACAGCTTCCTTACTTCATCGTCCGAGTTTATGTGCTTTTCTTCCAGATGTTTTTTCAGAATACCAAACTCATTAAAATCGCAGGATGACATGCCCGGGCTGTAGGGTGGATGGTCGAGGTGCTCCCAGTTCCACTTGTGTGACCGTGGAGACGTGTCTAAGAGCGTTATCATGGAGCCGAACTACACCCTTTGTGAATATTCCCGGTATTTTTTATTTTATTTATCTGGGTATTCTTCAGAGTATCTTTCAGTACACATCGGAGTGAATGATTCTTATGTGTTCGAGGAATTAAAAAAGTAGCAGGCCTTGGACGACGAGCTCAAGGACGCTGTGAAGGATTGGGTCTCGTCAAGGTCACAAGAACTCTAGGAAGAAGGAATCCGTTGGCTCTTTAATTAATGGGATCGTTGGGCCTCAAATCTATGCTGAATATTTTGAATTAAGTCTTTCTTTTTACCCATAATGCCGTTTCGTACCTTTTCACCTGAGCACCCATTGTGTTATATAATCCCTGATATTAATATATGCTTTTCATAATCATATATATCAGTTTTATATGGTACTACACACAAAAATATGAATTCATAGATATTATTGTAATCAATCTGTTGCTACTCATATTAAAAATAGATTTTATGCTCATTTACAAAAACAGCATTTATTTCTAACTGTATATCCATTTTGCGCCTTGAAGACAATACATTGATTTTACTAATGGAATGTTGACTGTAATTTATAATAATCTTTATAAATTATCGAAATTAAAGACAAAATAAAGAGATACTTTAAAATAGATGATTATTTTGATTTTAAATTGGCATTTACTTCTTTAGATAATATAATGAGAAGATATTGCAGGAATTATCCAAATTGCGAAATTAAAATTATGACTCTGCACCAAAAAAGAAACTATAAATTTGTAGAAATTATTGCAATCAATTTGTTACATTAAAATAAATTTCATTTTTACAAAAATGGCATCCACTTATAATTGTATATCCATTTTGTACATTGAAAATAATGCATTATTTTTTCATATGAAATATGAACCATAGTTAATAAACTTTTCTTTTGCAATTGATAAAAATTAAAAAGAAAATAAATAGTCATTAGAAAATAGGTAATTATTTAAATTTTAAATTGAAGTTTGAATTAATTTCTTCATGCAATATTATATGAAGATACAGATGTAAATATTCGAATTTAAAAATTTCAAAAAAAAAAAAAAGATTCGAAAATTGATAATAAAACAGGAAATGTTTCGAGTTTCTATAGAACTTTTTATCAAATTAATCCAAATCGTTTGACTTAATACCATATAATAAATGATAATCAAGCACGATTGGTAAAATCTAATCTTATTATTTAAAATACAATTTTAAAAAGATAAACATGCAATCTTGTTCTAGAAAAAAGAAACTGTAAAAAATTATAACGATATTTTCATTCCAGATTCTTTTAAAACAGAAATTCTGAAGACAGAATAGAAAATTAAAAAAAAGAAACCTTCCATTTCGAAGACGAAAACATATTTACTTTTTTATCCGTCGGGACATTTTTCTCCTTGTATAATAAATTAAACCCATTTTCCAGGCATTTTGTCCTTCAGCTGCATCGATTTTAGATTTGCTTATAATTAAATAAAAGGAGATGAAAATTCTGGAAAAGACATTCTTTTTTTCAGCGAATAGATTAACATTGGTATTCACTTTTATTTGATCATGTCTATTGGGAAAAGAGATGGTTTCAAAAGGTAGTGATTTTGAGGGGAAAAAAATCGGAATGAAATGTAATGACTGCTATCAAATTCAAAGTATAATTCAATGAATTATTAACATAGACTTGAGAAATTATTTGTTAATTGTTAATTTAATTTGTTAGTTTAAGTAATGATTTCAGATTCGAGTAATTTCATGTTAATTGTAATAGATATAATAGAGAGCAATAATTCTTGATAAACGATTTTATACATCAGACATTCCAGCCTTAATTCACAATTTATATAATTGGTGATTTAAGTAAACTCGAAAGTTAAATTAGTTTAATTATATTAGCATTACGTTGGAAAGCAACACAAGAGCTGTTTGGGAACGAACCTCAAAATTTTGAATGAACCTCGGTCTGCTGACAAGGACGATCCTTGAGCTGGTACCCCTTCTCCACACCATATCAAGCCAGCGGGAGCACGTTTGTCCCTAGGATATAACGTGGATCGAATCCCCTTACAAGGCGGTTCTTCGGTAGAATCGGGTCTCGAGCCTGTAACCCTACGGCTTGCAATCCGAGTTCTTAACACCAAGCCTCCGCTGTCCTAATAAATTCGAAAGGCTATATCAAAAATTATTTTTCATCCAGATCTGTTTATTTTTTTTCTTCCATACTGTGTGGTGCCCTATGGCATTTTACAAATTTGCTGACATATAACTGTTAGCGATTTTACCCGATGGTTGGTTGGTTGGTTGGTTGTGTATGTGTGTGGGTTATTGGCGTAAGAGCCACACTTGGCCAAACTGTGCCAAGCATTTGGTAAAATTAGCACAGACATTTAAAACAACACGATTTTAAAAGCAGGCTTGAGTTATTGAAACCACATGAAATATATCGAACACATGAGTACTAAAAAAGAACGATTTTAACTTAAGAAAGTGAATAACGTAAATCAAAAACATGTAAAAAAGACACATTTAAGAAAAGGAAAAGGTGTTAAATACAGTTGAAAAAACTAATAGCACTTAAAAAATATTTGAGGGATATTTTTCACCCACTAGGTCTTGCATGTTAAGAGATGACAGAAATCAGAGAAATCAGGTCATTCGGTTAAAATATGTTTCACACTAAAAACAATATGACAAATGGGGCAAATTGACACCCTTTCACGTAAGATGAGATGGCGATTTTACCCGAGTGGACGTCTATTGATTTTTCAGTGACGCCAATTAGGGCCGAGAGTGCAGCTAAGCTACTTCACGCGTCACATTCGCTTGCAAGTCCCCTTTTGATAAGGAAGTACATTCACACATCTCACAGAGAGAAGAAAACAACCATACCCAAACCGAGACACGAACCTAAGACAACCTTATCACGGGCCAGACTCGCTATGCCTATGCCAGGATGCCAGCACCTGTGTGTTATTTATAACACATTTTAACTTTAAAAAATATGTTTGTCAATTTAATAATTGAACAATATTAATTTAAAATTTGAATTGAAATTGCTTAGTTTGTATAAAATACTAACAGAATAATATGATTAGTATTGGTAAAATAGTATAGTCGTCAACAAGAATGATAGAACTCTATAACTATGTTGTTATTATCACATCTTTATAAAATTGATGTCCACGGAAATTAATTAAGAAAACATGTATATTTAGATTAAAGAAAACTGATTAAAAAATTCAAATAACATATTTAATTACGGAATATAAAAGAATCATTTGTCTTAACCTTTTTTGTCTTGTTAACATTTTTCTTATGATGGGAGAACTTCACAATTAACTAGGAAATATAATACTAGTTATTGTGGTAAATTAGGAATTACTAGTTAAATTTGAATTATAATATAATCAAGAATACTAGTGATTTAGGAATACTAAATAATAAACATAGTTAATCAATAAGTATTTCGGAATTTCTTCCATTACTGAAATTAAATTATGCTTATATATGCGTATCGAATTTCATAAAGAAATTAATATTAGTTCAAGAATTATAATTCATTTTATTTGAAGAAAATTCCTCCTGCAAAAAGAAAAATTCACAACGGACCTAAGATCAATAAAGATATCTTTGCAAAAAACAAAAATTTCATTTTTTATTTATTTTACTGAATTAAAAAAAATAATAATGAAAAGTTATTCAGATTTCTGTTTAGCATAAATATTTTCATTTTCAAATTTTAACTAATATGCGAATTGAAAATTTAAGTATATCATTACATTCCGAATTATTTTCGAATCTGTTTCTACCATTGATTGAGCTCTAAATATTTCAGTATCATCTAGAAATTTTAATCACGAATAAAATGCGTTGATTTTAATACTTTGAGAGGAAATTTTGTTTCATTGGTCGGAAACTAATCTACATAATGGCGTTTTAATGCATTGCATTTATCAACCTTTTTATAAAGAAACGAATTTTATTGCCATGATGAAGCGATTATAAATGAGATAGGAAATTCATTACGTGAAGAAGTACTTTATATACATAAAGGGTATTAGGTTTTGGTTTCATACAGATTCCAAGAATTTTTAATCAGATCGACAAGGAAAATGTAATTTTAGTAGTTTAAATCAAAGACGAAAGTTTAATTGACATCATCTGGTTAAAGCAACTGCATACGAGTAATATTTATGATGAGGAAACAACTCACTATTCGGAGAAATATTTTTCTTTATTTTATTAGAATTGAATTTTTATTTTTCATATAGGATGTATGAAAGACAAATCACTATGTAACAGTCTAATAATTTGAACCAGCGAATTTAACGAAATTCTTGCTTTAGATTCCCTTAAAGAAAAACTAAACTTAATTGGAATTCGTTCGCCAATAAAAGTGGATACTGAAAATTGAAATTAGTTGCAGCAATTAAATTTCTTTCCTCCTATTATACGTAAGAGATAGGAAAATTAGTACTACAAGGGCTGCTCAAATGAAGATGTACGAAACAACACTATGGGTATGAATGAAGATTTTATTAAAAGTATACGTCATATATCGTCACATAACGATTAACGAGATTAACGATTAACCCATTGATTAACGAGCCGAAGGATTCCTTGTTCCTATAATTCAATGATGAAACATTGAAACTACAGGGCAATGATGAAACCCTGTCCTTCACAGCGTCCTTGAGTTCACAATTCGAGTTAAAGCGCTTTCTTTTCAGGTGTTTTTTCAGGTGTTCAAACATATGAAAATCACTGGGTGACATGTCTGGGCTACAAGGCGGATGGTCAAGCTGCTCCCATTTGAACTTGGCCAGTTCCACGTGTGTGATCCTGGAGACGTGTGAACGCGTCTTATCATGGAGTAGAACGACCCCTTCTGTGAGTAGACCCGGTCTTTTGTTCTTGATGGAGCTGCGTAGTCTTCGGAATTCTCTCAGAACATATCGAATTTAATAGTACGTCTGAGCTCGAGGATTTCAAGAAGTAGCTACAGTTAGACGGCACTCTTTATAAGAGCTTTAGCTCTCTAATGCGCATGCTCTGATCTACGCCGGTGACTTCAATCGCATCCCTAGATGTCTCGCTACGTTCTTTCATAGCGACACAGACAAATATGTTAACGGTTACGTTGTTACGACGTATCGTACCTTTTGATTTAATTGCCACTGTATGATTAAATAAATATAAATTAATTTTTATATTCCACCAAGCGATTATTTAAAATATATATATATTTATCTTTTTGGAACGTAAGATTCACTGAATATATTGATGTAGTTAAAAATACAAAAATTCATAACTAATAGGAACATTAAAACTCAAAAATTATTTGTTATCTTAAATTCGATATCCATTTACCCTACATAAATAAAATATTTTAAATAAGCAATTTTATTAAGTAATTGGGTTTTAAAATTAACTTTTTCGATTATTATTATTCGTATATCTTAACAATCTTAATAAATTACACTTTAATTATATATTTGAAACTTAAAAGTGGAATGAAATCATAGCAGTGCAGTTATAAATATGAAATTAACTTTATTCTTAACAATGGTGCTTCAATAAACTCTAACTTCATTCCATCTAATTAATAATTATCTTCCATAAAGAGAAACTTTCTATCATTTTATTTTTAATGAAAATTCTTATTCCATTTTTCTTGATTCGTACTTAAAAGGATTGCTTAATTACATGGCTCTTCGAATAATTCCTTGAAAAATAAAACGCAATGGATTTTCTCTTACTAAGAATAAATGGATCCTGAATCATACTCGTAATACGAAACCATTTTTTTTCATAGTTATACATGTAAAATAGGAGGAAGCGTGCTATTTTGAAAAAAAAAACATCAAAAGATTTTGTAACGTTGTAATTTATTATCCACTAGCCGCCTTTGGCGACCAGCTGGTTCACCATGAGTAATGCGTTCTAAAATTTTCAATTAAATCACATATTTATTAGCCTTGAAGTAGTTCCGGGCATTGATTGGCCTGAAATTAATATTTTCTTTAAGATGATGGACGGAAAGTTCTAAAAGAACACTTTTTCCTAATAATATTCTTTAATTTTATAAATCAGTCACTTTTAATTATCAGTTATGCTTCCAAAATATTAAAAATGCTTTTTTTGGTGATGCCAAAATATTAAATATGTTTTTTTTTAAATGAAAAAGTTGAAAAAAATATTGAATTAATGATACAGATATTGCAAACGATTAAGGAAATATACCATTGAATCGGGATTTCAATGCATATCCTGTCTAAATTCAATTGGATTTACCGTAAATAAAGATGATTTATGGAATAAATGATTTAGATATTGCGAGATTAACGATTATAAACGATTAAAGAAACCTTTGCTTTGCATTTATTTTTTAGAAAATATCAGATTTTATATTTCTTTTATTTTATCCAGTCACGTGCTAAAATTTGCATTTCTTTAGATTTATTTTGCAAGGATTTTTTTTATTCGAATTTCCGGCATTCTTTTATTTTATCAAGTCACGTGCTAAAAAACATGGTTAAAATATTTTTTAAAAATTCGTTAAAAATAGAAGCTTACGTTATAAATTAAAAATCTGATACCGTTAGAAAGCTAATTTTTTAATCTTTAAATTGATATAAAAATCATGTTTGTGTGATAATATTTTCGGAAATTATAGCGGAGAAACGTCGAAATTTTGCTTAAATTTTAATTAATTCAAATTCTAATTAAAATTTCGAAAAAGGGGCTCCAAGGTGCACATTCCCGACCTCCAAGGTATGCATGTACCAAATTTGGTAGCTTAGGTCCAACGGTCTGGCTTGTAGAGAGCCAACACACACACACACATTGAGCTTTATTATAAGTGTAGATAATATTTATATTTACACGCAATTTTGCTAATAACATTGTTTTTATCATATTTGAAAGTTTGACGAAAATGAGACATAGCATTATTTTTAAATGGATTTGAAATGCGTAAGGAAACTACCATTTTTTTTGGGAGGGGGTGATGCTTATCAAAGCATGATACAATAATTTCCCATACTTTCTTAATTCACTGAAACATTATTATTGCATTGCTTTTATTTTTTCTTCTACTGAAGAGTTTTACTGAGACGTAAAATGCAGCTACCTAAGTTTCTTATTCGCATTCCTTGGGTTGCGCCTTCGAACTCCGTCAGCAGAAGATTCTCCGTGTATAAGGTGGCTGGTACACGTATAAATCTGTCGTATTCATAGAGTCCCACAAGTCGAGACAATACCACTTGGCCTTCTGATTCAAATATGATCGTTCTGTTATTCAAGACTAAATTAAGATCTGTGGATGAGTGAATGAAATGTATGAATGACGTCCGTCCCATAAAAAGGGATGTGACGCGTAAGTAGTTATTTCATACTTTTGACTCTGGATGGCTCTACTGAGACAAGATACGCAATCAGTCTCGGACTGAAATCCTTGACTTTGCCAAGGCTTGTATATGGCAAGTGCCATATGAAACAACATTGCTTAGGTTTTCAATAGTTCTGTCTATGTTTTTCTACTAGTCTTCAATGCCAGAGTTGTCTACCTTTAACTCCATAATCTTGGCTATAGGCATAATCTCGTCTATTAAGATTTCACAGGCATTTGCTCAAACCCCCCGGGGTTCTGTTTGACAACGCTATCTGTCCAACGCTTCTTTCATGCAGAGATGATGGGTCTTTTCAAACAAGACTGATACGGGCTCAAAACATATTGATTATCAAATCAAGCATGTGACGTCATAACATCTTAATCTAATCACAGGTATATAGACGAACGTTTTCCAAAAATGCGTATGTGAATTTAGAGAGGTCTAAAACGTGGAGATTAATCAAAATTTTGAGTTCAAATTTTTTGACGGTTGTTATACTTTCTTTACATCGATTATACAAGAAATAAAAAAAGGATGTAACTTTTGTAAAATCATAAAACCGGTTTTTCGGTAGATTTCTTGAAGTATAATTATTATAATAATTCTTATAACACAACTTTGCAAATACTTCTGCAAATATACCCCGATTATGATTTCTTGAAACCAAAACCACACTCCATTCAAAAGTATATATGTACGTAAACTCATAATTTTTGACGCAGAATCGTGGCTGAAGATACTTTGGCGTGATTTAAGTAGAAGCAAAAGCGACAAGCACATCAACACAGAGTGAAAATGAGGAAACGGTAAGGAAAATTTTATCCCTGCTAAGTATATCCTACATGTGTCGAATTTAGGAGAGGGAATTATAGGGATCTTTTAAAAGAATATGTTTAGGTCAGCAATTTTTATCCCTTCACTCAGAGCGTGAGAATCGCTAATGAAAACATTTTAGCAGAGTTTTCTGTTGCATTAATTAAACATTAAAAGGGAATGGGATCAGGAAATTAGAGAATATGTTAATATGAATTTAATATGTGCTGGATTGAATTAAAAATCAGGAAATTTATTAAGTTTAAATCAGATTTTAAAATACTTATATCTATGCATATATTGCAATCATTTTTGAATTGTGGGTATAAGTATTCGTAGCAGTCGTTAATTCGACAAGAAAACTTTCATCGTTTTTACTTAACGGTTGAATATATTAACTGAATTAAATTACAAGTAATTTAAACCACGAAGCTTGTCGAGAGGAATGTGTCAGTAAATATTAATTATCTAACTATAATATGAAGTACATTTCTTTTAAGTAACATTTATTTGGTATATTTATTTGTTATATTTATTTGTTATATTTATTTGTTATATTTATTTGTTATATTTATTTGTTATATTTATTTGTTATTTTATTTGTTTCCTTATATTCATTCGAAATTCAGAAGAATAAGGATAGTTTAATTTTTCAATGGTTTGTAGCTTTAATATATTGATTGGCTTGCGGATGCTTTACGAGAATTTTTTAAAGAAAAGTCATGATCGAATATCTCTTTGCTGAACTGGTTGCTAAACCATTATTTTTGTTTTTCAACACGGTGCTTTTTAACCTTGGAATATGAATGTCTTGCTTTGTAAGCCGTGATAAGCTAATTAGAGTCTAAACCGATATTGTTTCATGTTTTCTAAATTTTGAATGATATCTGCATCGGGTTTAAGTTTAAACGCAATTTACTGGAACTTTCTGATAAATAAAATCAGTTTCTTTTAAACTGTTTCCACAACAGGAGCTACAGTTATTTCAAAATATTATCATAAGTAATTGTTGCATATTAATAATTTGGAACCCAAAATTATATCTGTTTGCAACTATCGTATATTAGTCGTTATTAGCAGTTATTATGTAAGCAGTTAATATAAGATTACAGCACTGTTATCATTAAAAAAAGGGGGATCATAAAGACCGTCTTTATTTTGAAAAATACATTTTTCTCTTTTTATGTATGTCTACATATACAATAACTCAAAAATACAAACAATTTTGCGAATGAAGTTTGGTAACCGATAAATATATACAAATTGTAGGTTTCTAAAACTTTCTGGAACAAATTGATCAACAGGAAATCTGTCTATATGTCTATCATTGCGCCTACAAACCTTATAAAAAAAAATGTAATAATTTAGATAAATTAAATTTAGATTTTCAAAAAATTTTGCAATCGTAAATGTATTTCAAATGTTTGGCCAAATCTGTCAATATGTTGTTTGACTGCAGACCAGTCTTTTTGTGTTTGCTGAAACACGATAGCTTCAAAATATAACGAATCAGAGAGGTAAGCCCTAGTTCCTTATCTTGGAATTAAATTATGTAATTAATTTTGGGTTAAATCGATTAAAAATAAATTAATCATTATCTTGATATGTCGTTTAAAAATGAAAAACGCAAAAACAAAAAATTATTTGCAGGAGATTTGTTATGTAGATTTAATTTAAATCTTAAATTTCTTATTCTTAAATTGCATTTTTCTCCGTTTGGATATTACATTACCTTTCACTGTTATCTGAGTCACAAATAAATTATAGTATTGTGCAAATAAATATATGAGCAAAGCAAGGAGAAAAATTAATCCGATAGTTTTTGATAAAAAATAAAATTTTCTGAAAACTGAAATTCAATCGATGCATTAATTTATTTGACCTGATTATAAATTTTGCTTTTACATCAGCTGCTATAATGATTAAGCATTATAAAAATATTGTTTTAAAAAAAATTTATATCATGAAATGTTACTTAAAATATACTTAGAATTTTTTAAAACAGAATCATTTATATCTAATACTATAATACGAGGAATGGTTGTCAAGTCGAAAATCGCCCCAGAATTAATAAACTCCGGTAAACTTGGGGGTGTGGGGTTTTTGGCCACGAGGAATCGATTGGCGCCGGTTTTGAAGCCCTACGGTCTAGCAGTTCGGAGTTACAGATAGGATATTTTCAAACTTTATTAGTTCGCCATAATGGGTAATAGGTTTCAAGCGGTGACGTGCTGTCATCTATAGCCAATATGGCGAACTAATAAAGTTTCCAGAAGATGATCCGGAACTGATCTCGAAATGGATGATCCATAACCCGTGTGGTGATGTGAACCCAAGCGCTCCGTGCATGGTCAGCAAACATGGAAGAGACCAGTGCAGATGGGGATTTCCAATGGAACATCAAACATGACATCGCTGGTGGATGATGAAAAGCCGAGGTTTAACCGGTTATCTTTTCACCAATGGTTTCACAAATTTTCTTATGGCATGTATTGTTTTGATAAATCACAATTGAAAATTTAAATCTTCGAGTTAGCTTCGATACCTGTTTTCTCCGAGCGGAGCTCGGTCACCCACTGGTTTATAAATTAATTTCTCGTTTTGAATTAAGCAAATTGAATGAATTTTATATACTAATAAATAAGTTTTAAACGATAAATTTGATAAATATTAGCATACATAAATCTCAAATGAGCATGACTTTCTAAAAAAATAAATTTTAAAAAATCAGTTATTAAAGCGTTTCTATTTTGATATTAGCATACTTTCATTCATTTTTGTTTTTCATACCATTTATGTTTAAAGTAAAATTATTTTCTCCACTTTTTACAATATGAACAAAAACATTTGTACGTTACATAATTTTTTATTTGAAGATATAAAGATGGTAAGAAAAAGAAGAAAAAAATTAGATAAAAACTATTTGTATAAAAAATTCTTTAAAATTATTTTAATTCTTATACGAACTAAAAAAAAAATAATAAAATTTTAGAAGCACATTTAGCTTCTTTTCTTACTACATTTGAATTTGAATTCTATATTCTATTCTTATTACTTTCAATTTTAATGTAATAAACTTATTTTCTAATTAAGAATTTTATCCTTAAATTACAAGCAATAAAAATTTTTATTACTCAATTATTTGATTATTCAAATCTCAAATTCTGGAGTTTAAATGGTAAGTGTAAATACACGAATGATTTTGTTTAAATTAAGAAAAAGTTAAAATAAACTATCTAAAATTCTGAAAATATTGTTAAAAAATTGAAATCTACTATCAAAAATTTCAAGCTATCAGGTGAAGGTATTATTACTTTTAAGTCATTATTTATTTTAATTAATTTAAGCCGGTTTCAAAAAGATCACGAAACATCTCTATCGGTCTCTCTCTCTCTCTCTGTATATTATATATATATATATATATATATAATTTCAAACCGCTTTGCCGGGTTAACTAATTAACGATTTTAATTAATTAAAATTTTATTTCGTAAGGATGAATAATTTGGAAATCGTTGTAATTTTTGTTGGGGGAAATGGGGGAAATTTCAAAATGTGACAAAGTTTTACATTAGTTTATAATAACCGAAGAAGTAAAAATCTGATACGTCAAAAGCAATTAACTGCCAATTTGTTATCTACGCATTTTGAGACTTCAATATTTCGTTGCTAATAATTTTGAAGCCTCAAAAAAACCTCAAACCAAAACAACGCCATGTTCTCACATGATGAAAATCATATTCAAGGAAAATTTTC
>JAPMOQ010026001.1:0-27347 GCA_026543055.1 Argiope trifasciata | reverse complement strand
AAACAATATTCCACAATATTAAACAATATTCCACAATATTAAACAATTTTCCACACTAAACAATATTCCACACTAAACAATATTCTACAATATTAAACAATATTCCACAATATTAAATAATATTCCACACTAAACAATATTCTACAATATTCCACAATATGAAACAATATTCCACAATATTAAACAATATTCCGCAATATTAAATAATATTCCACATTAAACAATATCCCACAATATTAAATAATATTCCACAATATTTAACAATATCCCACAATATTTAACAATATCTCACAATATTAAACAATATTCCACAATATTTAACAATATTCTACACTAAACAATATTCTATAATATTAAACACTATTCCATAATATTAAACAATATTGCGAATATTGATCAATGTCATACAATATTGTACAATATTTGTGTGCTATTAGGGAACGTCTGAAAGGTATAATGTATCTCACACAGCCCTCAACAAGACCGACTTTAGAGTAACTGGAACAGATGTTTTGCAGAAAACTATTTTGAGTTTCGATTCCAGATTTCACCATGACATTCGATTAAACGGAAATCTGTTATATTGAAAGTTTTCCATAAACATTAATTTTCACTTGCTTTTCTAATTTCTTGAATTTATCATAACACAAATTTAAAATCTTAATTAGACAATAACACTATATTCTTAGAGTCCACATGTTATGCATAAAAATACTCGTCTTGATGTGTTCTATCTAAATCTATAACTATTAGATGCCTGTATGATTTATTTAAGAAAAACTTAGGATTAACTTAACGATTCAAAATAAAGGTACAAAACCTATTGAAGTTATTAAGAGGTGGAAATGTTATAGTCAATATATTCAACAATATTGATCTCTCAAATAATATATGACAAGGATTATATTTGCTATCCTTGTATCTAATGAATCTGTTAATGGAATTTAATCATAAGACAGAGATATATGTTGTCACTATATCATAACTTGATTTCCAAGTCCTACCTACATTCACGGATTCTAAGTATCTATGAATAGAAGCATTCCATTAATCAAGGTAAGTTGCTCTCTCGATTCAGATTGGTATCCAGGAAATGATGATGTGCTTATCTTAAAGCAATAGATTACAACCCTTAATCACTATTATTTATTGATTTTATTGTCATTATGTGATATACGTCTTTCCTAGTCAAGGATGAGTGAAATAATATTTCGTTGAATAAAGTTAGTTATAATGGATAAGATATATCCTTTATAAATAAAAGTTTGTGATTTCGAACCGAAAAACGAATGCTTTCAAAGGCTTAAAAGATATTTTAATATTGACGACATTCTACTCTTTATAATGACCTTAAAGATTTTAATCACTGTATTTATTTATGGTTTGGTGAAAATTGAGAACGTAAAACTAGATGTTAAAAACTAGAAGGTATAGGTTTGATTGGAATCTGATAAAAATCCTTATTGTGGAATGTATTAATGTCTAATTAATCATCACAACTATTTAGTGAGAATTTCATTAAGAAATGGTTTTGGCTAAAGATATTCATAGTATGCAATGATATTTTATGAAATTCAAATTTGAAAACTACCTTAAATCTTAGTCATTACAAACTGACCTTGAAATATCGATATTTACCGATATTTCATGGTCACCGAATTCTGATATTCCTTAGTTCAATAAAAAAATCTTCAGTGATTAAAACTTTAAGATAAGTTAAGGGCAGATTAATACAGACCAAACAATAATAGTTGTATTGTGATTGTAAATTATGCAACATTTGAGCTTCTAAACATAGATTGGGTTCTTATAATATCAATTGCGTGCGCTATTAATCGGATTTATTAACACTTGCTGTTATATCACAATGCTGCAGTTTTATATGAAACCAAACCCTTTTAAAATAGGGATTGGTTAAATTGTTAATTAATTGATCCATAATTCTTCAGATCAATTGAAAAATAAAAGTTTAATAGTAGTATTATTCTATGAATATTTTCAATTATTATTGGAGTCTGAAAATATGTATTTAACTTCGAAAAACGAAACAATAGAATGTAAAAAATAATAAAGCCAATGCAATAATCAGTCAGATCTATTTCAAAATATTTGTTTAGATCCATACATTTCCTCAGCATTAAAATAATAAAAGTTACTTTTACTCATTCCTTAACTTTACTTAAACAACTCCTTTTCAAGAAAATTTTTCCATTCATAAATAAATGAGCTCGTTAAGTGTTTTGTTTTTATTCAGCTAGAAGACCAAAGAGAAAACTTCCAGTAAGCAACAGCTTGTCTTTTATCAACTGCTCAGTATTATTTTTATGGCAAAAGGGTGGCATAAGATGAAAAATTTTCATCATCAAATACCGAATCTTAAATAAGATTCAAGTGTGAAGATTCTCCAATCTTTTGTCAATATTTATTTGTATCAAGAGTTTTAAGAGTAAATCTAAAAGGACAGATATAATGCAAAAAATATAATATTTTTGTAAAGGGAACTTTCATGAAGGTATGCGAAAACTCAGATTATAATTAAGAGAAAGTTAATTAGTTAAGGGGGTTTAGAAATAAATGAAATATATTCAATGCACTACATGTAAAGACACTCGTTTTTATCGTTCCTGTAATAATTTAATAAGAAACGCAAACTATTTCCAACCGCAGTCGACAATCATCTTGGTTTTGGATGAGATTTGCTTTTTTGTATTATCAAAAAGTCTCCAAATCCGGGAATATTATCTTCTGGGAATGTCATCTATGAAATTTCCTCTCTCCCCTCTAATAAAATAGGTCATAAACATAAACATATATTGAAGTAAATAAAAAGCATCTAAATTTATATGTTTATTTTTACATCTGAAATACACAGAATGAAACTGCTCATACTACTTTTAAATTTGAAATACTCAGAATAAAACTGCTCGTACTATTCTTAAATCTGAAATACTCATTATGAAACTGTTTGAAGCATTTTTAAACCTGAAATACTCTAAATGAAACTTCTCATACTATTCTTAAATTTGGAATCCTCAGAATTAAACTGGTAATGCTATTCTTAAATTTCAATTACTCAAAATTAAACTGCTCATACTATTCTGAAATCTGAAATACTCATTAGGAAACTGTTCATAGTATTCTTAAATCCCAAATACTCTGAATGAAACTCTTGATATTCCATCTTCTGGATGTTAAATGATAATTACAATTTCGTATAGCTCATTTGGACTTAATTCTTACTTGGAGAAGAAGTTCTACAAGATTTCTTTATTGTTACATTTCATTTTATAATACAATTTCTAATATATTATCATTGAAAAAAATTATCGCCCTTGTAAATACATTTTCTTCTCAAATTACATGTTATAACAAATTGTATTCTTGGAAATGCATATTACTTATCATTTTTAAATCATGTTTATTGTCCTAGAATACAAAGGTATATAAAAATATATATAATGGTAATTTCAACACTTATATGAAAAACAAAACAAACCTGACAATGGATAAATTTGATAAATTTTTATCTGCGTCTTCGATTTCGGTCATTTTAACACACAGGTTAAGTATTAATATAAAATTAAGTCTTATATATATATATATATATATATATATATATATATATAAAGCCACTAAGCTTTAATACTACTACTAAGCTTTGTATAATATTGTAACACTAAAAAAGGATTGCGGTCGTACAGACGTCACGCAAAGAAATAGCTCCATTATTTAAAAAAGCATCTAATGAAACCTTGAAAAATTGCACGTGTATTGAAGGTCACGAAATAAGAAGTTTCAGGATCAATCACTCATTTGAGCTAAAAACAGAATATAAATGACATAAAGTCAATTGTTTGCGGTTTGCAAAACTGCAATTCCCCAGTTAAGGATTAAATAAAAATCTACTTTAACTCCGGTAATTGCATTGAAATATACATGAACAAATGTTCATCTCACTTTTCTTGGCAATCTACCACGTAGAAAATAGAAAATATGCTATTTTCATTTATATATTCTGCTAATTTCAATGTCATGCTAAATTATAACTCATTCTCTCATTTGGTGTTTTAATATTCGACACATGTTTATGAAATTACATGATTATCTCACTGTTAGGATCAACTCACTTGTGTTTTCAATTGCTTTAGTAAATAATAAATGATTATCGTGAATGAAATGCTTTAATTTAAATTAGTAAAAGCTCCAAAAGAGTAAATTAGCTCAGCTCCAAAAGAGTAAATTTAATTCAATGTTATGGAATTTCTCTCCTTGCTCGGAATTTAAATAGCAAAAATTTTAATAACGATCAATTTTTCATTAGTTATTGCGCAAGTAAAGCCCAATTACAGTTTTGTTTTATATTAATTAAAATGCCTGTTTTTATGTTGATGATAAGAGTGTAGTTATGAACAATTTACGTTTTCGTGTTTTTCCATAAGAGGTTATTAGATTTGTTGTAATTGTTCATATAAGCATCAGAGAGTAGTTTAGAAAACTGTTACAAAATATTTAGTGCCTTTGTTATGCTTACCAAAATCTACCTTATGATAATTAAATATTTTATTATCATCATCTTGAATTTTATTTATTTACTAGCTGGTACACGGCTCGTTGCTGCCACCGTAAAAAGTAATATTAAGTGGAATCAATCAATAATTTGGCAATGTTTCATCAAAACAGGATTAACGGCAAGACAGTACTTAACAATATACGAACAAACATATTCATTTTTATATATTATATTTGTGTATTCTTTAAGAATTATAAAACTTAGTGTTCTTTCAGAATGATAGTGAAAGAAATATTTATTGTATCTCGTCATACGTTTAATATTCGTTCAGAATTCTCAAATTTAATTTTAGAAAATGTGATTGAAATATTTTAATTTAAAAATGATTAAACATAGAAAATATATTTATACCTCAAAATGGTTAATATAGTTGAAAAGATAATTTTTGAAAATTAAAATGATTCAAAATTATTTGTACTACAATATTTTTGGTTGGTTGGTTGGTTGGTTTATTGGTTTTTTATGGCGCAAAGGCCAATACTGGCCAAGCTGACAATATTTTTGGTAGTTATTGCAAAAAACGATAAATTTAATTAAAATTTAAAAACCTCAGGGCTGGTCTTCCCAAAACTTTCTCGCATTATCTGTAATAAAGTTGTTACCCTTGAGAATGACATATGTGTACTATAGCTACCAAATATTAGCCTTTAACTTGGATTTATCTTTTCTCCAGAATCTATTGTCTTCTCGGAAAGTTATTTGGAGATTATTACTTGGTAAATAGATGCGGCTGAGGTTCGAAATTTTTTGTTGTATTTTAGATAATTGTACTATTTTTAAAACCATATCGTAAGTTTAAACAATAATCTGACCAAGTTTCATCACAATCGAGTGAATGGTTTAGGAAGGCATAGGAGACACACAGACAAACATTCATTTTTTTATTTATATAGATTATTATTGTTAGGGGACTTCATCCTTTTGCTTGGTCTTGCTCACCAACTCCGATGTCTCCTCAATCATGTCTGTCCCTGATTTAGAGGAGTTTCCTGAAGAGTTGAAGGTGTCTGATATATAAATACTGATCCAATTTTTCATGTTTTCAGCCAATGTAGCGGAAGACTATAAGTTTCTAGTTTCAAATTGGCAAATTCTGATACAAACTTTCTTCGCCTTCTTTCTTCATCTGATATGGCAGGATATCCAATTCCGATTTTTTAAAAACTATGCTAATAATTAAATAATTTTTTTAAAGAATGTGTTTTGCCACTAATCAAAACTTCTTCTAAAGCTTGGTATTTAAATAATTACTTACTGATTAGATGAAAAAATTCTGTTACACAAAATAGACGAACAACCATGAAAACTTTTTATTAGAGTTGTCACAAACATTATTCCTAAATGTAGAATAAGATTATTGTTTTAAACTCATTTACAGCTAATTAATGCTAATTAAGGCTTTATTTTTCCATTTTGTCAACATTTCACCGTCATGTACAATATAAATACTTATTAGGATATAATAATAATTTAGATTAAATGTTTCAAACGATGCTTAGAGAATAAACTCCAAATTCATGCTTAGGGGACTCGCTACGTATCAAAAGCTATAATAAAACGGATAGAATACAATGTTTACATTAATTTTTTATAGTAGAGAGATATGCATATTATCTGTGTCTTAGCCTTCTAAATGGATATATGTGTCTTTCTCACAGCAAATAGTTGGAAAAAGTGTTGACGTAGATAGTTTCTTAGATCTAACCGCGATGTGTAGAAATGGTTATAAATATTAAAAAGCTAGTACAAAAGTTATGTCGTTGAAAATGTAATGTATGGAAGTTTAAGGTATTCGACTATGTTCGAAGGAAAATTTTTGAAAAATTGGATTTTTTAAAAACTAATTAAAACTATGGTTTTTAGATGTATTGTCAATTATAATACAAAATTCTAAAAATACAACAAAAATATTTGAAAACATGTTTTGAGGAATAGGAAAATTTGTAGTACATTTTAAAGAAATTTAAGCAAAACGGTTAACATTCTACACAAAAGTGTTATGAAACAATCCTATTTTTCTTTGTACACAAGTTATAGATAATAATGCTGAGTGAAATGATCCAAAATCTAGGAAAATTTTTGAAATGCAAATAAATTATGGTTATAAACATACTTATCTATGCATTTTTTACATAAATCAACAACTTAATTTTTCTAAAAATCCCTATAAATAAAAAATTATTCCCCCAACTATAAAAATTTTGACTCATTTCCTTGCCCATATTATTTAAAAAACAAGCTGAAATTTTTATATAAATACATCTATTAGTTTTTGAAATATCATGTTAAAGATGAAGAATTTTTATGAAAAAATTGTGAGAAAATTGAAATGAAAGATAAATTTTAGCTGAAAAATATGTGACACTGGATGACAGGTCAGTTCTTCCTTTCCTTAGATAAGATAAACTGTTTTGGAAAGAGAACAGCCTGAACAACAAGAAATAACAATAACAAAAATCGCCAATATAATCGATAAGCAGTGTTTTTAACGTAGTCGGATACCTTAATGCGTAAACAAGCATGTACACTTATATTCACTTGCATATTACTTGAAAAATACCGACATATTGTTTCCTTACAGAAATTGGAGAAAAGGGATAAAAATAGAGAGATAAAAAAATGCGAGTACCCCTCAAATATCAGAAAACTGAAAAGATGCCAAAATTGTGCTGAAACATGTCCTTCACTTTTCTATAAATTTTTGATTTTTAATTTTTTTTTTTATTATTTTTACCTTTTAGTTATTTGAATCAAGTAAAAACTTCATGTTTCAACTTATTTTTTCTAAAACGACAAATCCTTTAAAAATGATAGATACAAAAGACATATAACTATTCATTGTCAATTTTTTAAAAAAATGTTATGAATTTTTTTCATTTTCATTTTTTTTTTCTTGCCTGAAAAAATATTTCCTCTCTTTCTTTCGCGACCTTTTTCACCCTTTCACGCACAGCGAACTCTTTTTGTGTTGACAAATTGCGCCGAGAAAAACCTTCCGATATTCTAATAAGAAAACGTGCAATATTCCCTCTTGCGTGAATATTTTTCTTTGACAAGAATGTTCGCGTTCGCGTATGGATTTATATATTATTTTGTGATTTAAAGTGACTGAAAAAGAATTTCCAACATTTTCTCTCTTTTTGCTCTGTCTTTTTTGCCATTTTATGCCTTGAAATGGAAAGTATTGGCAAATAAAGTTCTAAGAGTCAATAAAAATGTTTGAATTCGAAAAAAAAACTTATGTTCGAATTTTATTTCCAGTTTTCGTTTACTTATACTGTATACGAGAGATATAATCTAAGTTCAGAGAGTTTTTTTGAAAGCTTCATTAAATGTATGTTACTTTTTAAGTTAAAGGAAGAATATTTTACTTGAATCGTTTGCAGAATAATTTGGACCAAAATTGAAAAAACTGTTCCTATCATTTTTTTTGTTGTTGTTTGTCTTAGAATTAAAAAAAGAGTGATGTAGAAAAATATTTCGATTTGATTTCTTAAGCCTGGATTAACTTCGATTCGATTTATATATTGCCTTTTTACTGTTCTAATGATTTTTTTCTGTAATAAAATAATGCATTTTTTTTCCTCTATGCTGAATTCTCTGTAGGCAGTAATGATAAAAATATAAGAAACAAAGACATCACATTAATCTGACTTTATCATTTTAAAGAAAGATTAAATATTAATTTTTTTAATAAAATCTACTATCTGAAATTTCAAGTTATCTGGAGATAACATTATAATGTTTTAAGTTATTATTTGTGTTGATTTGAATTCATTAACCAGTTTAAACCTGTTTGAGAGAATTCCGAGATGAAAATCCATCGTTTTTCTAAATATCGACCAGTGCGTATGCATTTTGAAACTTCAACAATGTTACCTTTAAGTTTTGAGGCTCCAAAAACCTCAAATGAAAACATCATAACACAATAAATTTGAAAGCATTATTAAGAGACAAGCATGATGATGCTAAACTTCTAGCATTCATTATTTTTCATAATCTCTGGCCTCTTCTTTTATAATAGATGTATTCATTTTCAATTCAGTTTTTTTTTTCAGTTTTGAAAAAAAAAAAAACGTAATTTTTTTATCAGCATATAAAAAATAATTTAATAAGATTAAATTTAGTTTAAGAAACATAAACTTCTTTATTTTTAAATATTACAAATAAGAAATATAAACTCATATACATTTAAGATTCATTAAACTTCAAAACAAATATTACATTTAAGGTTCATTAAACTTCATTGAAACAAATATTACAAATTATAGTCTTGTTATGATCTATTTAAACGGAACATTGAATAAAACATATTTTATTTGCTGGACTTAAATAAATATTGAGGATTGTTATTTAAATAAATAATTTTGTAAAGCTAATTTAAGTTTTAAGCATCCATCATGGTCATCACGGAAACGTATTACATTGTGTTACAATATAAGTTAAAATTCATTCAATTCGTTGGACCATCTTTCCATAAAATATCATGTTAAAAACCGTATTTTCTACGATATTTTACTAAGTAAGCGATTTTATTTTTCACAACTATTTGAATAAATTTATAATTTTATGTTGGACAATCCTAAGTATTGGACAATCTATAATTCTAAGACAACTTATATTTGAAAAAAAAAATACTTATAACTTTGAAGTATACATGCGAATTGTTTCCTCAAGATATACTTTAAAGAAACAATGGGTTTCAAAATAACTTTCTAAGATGGTGATTTTATGAACTGAATGAATAGATTAACCTTCCGTTATTCCTTGCTTCTCAGAGAACCTTTGAGAGAAGAACCTTGAACAAAGAACTTTGAATCAAGAACTTTGAAATTTGGTCTCTAAGAATTTAATCCGTCTGCAATAGCAATATTCTAGACGGAAACAATTTCAGCAAAAGATGGAGTTCATCCCATCTGTAGGTTACTTTTTAGATAGAATTTAAGTGACTTTCTTGGGATACAGAAGTCCTTTTAGAAACCGTTTACTGGCATTCTATGACTTGAGAGTTCTTTTGTAATAGGAATATATAAGATTCCATCTATTTCGAAAATGAAAATCATTGAAATCGTTTATTTCAGAAATTCTGAAAGTGCAGAGTTATCTTCTTCGTGACAGTTAGAAAAATCCTTAAATTAATAAATTAATTAAAATCATTGAGGAAAAGTTTCTAGGTTTAAAGAATTAGAATATGGAAATGTTATAATATATAACATTTCCACAAAAGGTTCTAAGAAATTTATTGCCATGGTATTTCTTCAATAACATATCTTATATTATGATTGATATGATACTAGCTGTTACCCGGCACGTTGCTGCAGCAGAAGAAATAATTTTTAAATATCGTTTGAATTTAGAGTTATTTTGTTTAATTAAGAATGAAAGAGGACTTATTTTCATTTCGGAAATGAATGCATTCCTTGAAATTGAAAGATATATAAAGGAGAATTATAAAAAGTAATTATTCTATTCCACAAACAAATATTCATTTTTATTTATTGGATTTGTGTATTTTTCTAGAATCGTAATGCGTTCTTCTCTAGAATTGTAATGCTGTTCTTTTAGAATGGTAATGAAAGAAACTATGTATTGTATCTAGTGATTCGTATAATATTCGTTCACAATTCTCAGGTTTAATGTTAGAAAATTTGATTAAAATATTTTCTTTTAAAATTGATAAAAAATAGAAAATATATTTATACCATAAAATCCTTAATAGAGTTGAAAAATTAATTATTTGAACATTCAGTTTGGTACAAAATAATTTGTACTGTAATATTTTCGGAAGTTACTGCAAAAAAACGCAAAAATTTTATAAAATGTTTAGTTAAAATTTCAAACCTATAGGATTGATTACCCTATAACTCTCTCGCACACTCTCTAATAAAACTATAAAATTATTACCTAAAGCTATTACTTACATTGCATTTACTTACGATTGCTACAAAATATTATTAGCATCTTTACTGAATCTATATGTCTTCTTGGCGAGTTATTTGGTGGTTAATCTATGGTTAATAGATGCGGTAAATGTATCTAAAAATATTTTTATACTTAAGATAATTTCACTATGTCTATAACTATCCTGTAACTGCAAGTAATAAATAGCCAACATTTTATCGCATTTGAATGAGCGATATGGCAGCGCATAAGAAACATGTGGAAAAATATTCATTTTCATTTATATAGAAATAATTATTCATATATATTTATTTATATAGAATATTAAAAATTTTATTTATATAGAAATAATTATTTTCATTTTCATTTATACAAAAATGATTTAGGTTTAAAAACAGCTAAATTAACTTTTTAACAATATGCTATAAAATATTAATGATTCACTTCTTTCAGTTTCAGTGTTCATAACTCAAAATCATTCGACAAAATTCAACACAGTTTATGATAGATTCATCAAGGCTTCGTAATTCATCAAAAATAATCTTTTTGTTGATAAACAATATTTATGGAATAGTAAATAATATTTATTAAAAATAAATTTATTAGAATTTTTCTACCAAAGTAGGCTTTTAAAATTAGAAAGTGAAGATAATGAATTATCATCCTCAAAGAAAATGGTGCGAAGAGCTTTCATATTTCCAAGATCACTAGATATTAGGAAGCTCTGTATAATGGAGGACACAAATTTCTGTTTCAAAATGAGGAAAATTCCCTATCCTCCCTAAAAACCACTCTAATCCCCACTTTTCTTAAGAGGTTAATATTAATAATTCTTAAGAGGACACTATTGTTTGAGAGTAATCAGAAAATATTCCTGTTCCCTAAATTTAGACGAGCGATAGTTTCTAACGAGTGAAACATTAAAATAATCTTCCAAGATGAATAGGGAGAGTTTCTTAATACTACTAGACATCTCGGGAAACCATCGTAGTGTCGTTTTGAATGAGTGATTTAGGTCTTTCACTGGTAACAGTGTTTTTGAAAATCATGATTTTTCCCCCATTAAAATGAACTATTACTGAAGCTGAAATGTTTGAGACAGAATATATTAATTTGGATTATGCTTATCTTTTACTAATGCATTTTCTTAACTTTTCAATACAATTGATGAGTTTTCTTGACCGTGCATGTACATTAGTTATTAAGTCTTAAATTTACGTTTCTTTGGCTATAAACAGAGAATTGAATGACTTACTACAAAAAGGATATAGCTCCAATTATGGGAATTTGGAGTTGTATGTACTATTATGTTGTTTAAAAAAAACAACCTTGGTCGCTTGCTTCCAGAAAGATATAGCTTCAATCGTTAGTTCTGGCGTCAACTCAAGCATTGGAACTGTTTATTTGTTGAGTTTGTTGCAATATAGAGGGAGCTCCTGGTGCTACCTCTGGTTTCCTGCAAACTTGAATAATTGGAGCTTCCTCCTTTTTGCAGCAAACTCTTCAATGGTCATGCATCTAGAATGTATCTCATGAGTTAAGCATTTCATTATTTTTTCTATTAAGATATGAATTGGTATAAACTATGAAGACAGAAAAGGGAAAAGAATCACCAGAACCTTTAAAATGAGCTTTTTGGAAATGAATTTGTATAAACTATGAAGACAGAAAAGGGAAAAGAATCCCCAGAGCCTTCAAAATGAGCTTTTTGGAAATGAATTTGTATAAACTATGAAGACAGAAAAGGGAAAAGAATCACCAGAGCCTTCAAAATGAGCTTTCAAGAAATGAATTTGTATAAACTATGAAGACAGAAACGGGAAAAGAATTGGCAGAGCCTTCAAAATGAGCTTTTAAGACATGAATTTGTATAAACTATGAAGACAGAAATGGGAAAAAAATCGCATAGAATAATAATCATAATATTAATTTGTACTATAAATAATATTAATTTGTTAAGTGAAAATATTAATATAACTTGATCAGTTACATAATTTAAATAAAATGTTTCTAATGCCTGTCCTAATATTTTAAACTATTTGGGACAAATATAACATCACACAAATAGACGCACGCACGTACAGACACACACGCACACATGCACACACAAGCTGAAAATGGCCGAAAGAAAGCCGAAATGGGATTTAAAAATAAAAAAAAAATAATAAAGGGATAGCAATTTGATAAACATAATTTTAAAAAAAAAACTAATTGCACCAGGACGAAGAATATGATTCTGCCTCATTTTACTTGTTCAGCGAAGTAAATAAAACAAATTTAAAAAAATAAATTAGCCAACAAATATTTTTGATCGCCATTATGTGCTTAGAGAATAGATAATTTTATTTTATATAATGGCCATTTTAACAGAAAAAAGCAGATAAAAGCGACGATTATAAATGTTTCCTTCTTATGAATTAACTTTTCAATTTAACTGAGCTCATTGATTCCAAATGAATTATTTTTTCCGAAAGTTTGAACTTCTGCATTAGCCTTTATTTTATACATGTGCATGCAAGGATGAATATACTTCAAACCATGTCATTAGAGCTAAATTTGAGAGTTATTTATAGGATTCTAAGGGTTTTTGATTTAAAAAGCTTACCATAATAATGAATTTGAAAAATCATTTCGAAGAATATTTTCAAATTAAAAAACAAGCTTAGAATTAGATTTTAAAGCATGTTAATTTGAAACTTAGAGTCAACTTTTTCTAAATTATTTTTCCTTACTTCGTAAAAAATTAGTGAGACAATTTTTCAAAGATAATTTATAAGATTTAAATTTCTGTATTAGTTTTTATTTTATATATGTGCGTGCAAGGATGGATATACTTCAAACCATGCCATTAGTGCTAAATTTGGGCATTATTTATAGGATTCTAATTGGTTTAAAAAGCTTAGCTTAACTCCTTCCTTCTCACTCCCGTGAAAATGAAGGGGTAAAATTTCTACCTCTATTTCTAGCGCCCGTGAAATTTCCAGGCTGGCATATTCAAAGTAATGCGCCAAAAATATTAAAACAATCTATTTCTTATGCACAGAATCATGTTTATTTCTCAAAATATACGCCATATGGCTGATCTAGATAATTTGTTATGTTTTTAGAGATAATTAATTCATTTTAAACTAGATGTCAGCAGAAAGGAAACTCGGTACTATTGTCCTGATTGTGATATTGGTCTATGCATCTCGTGCTCTAAAATTTATCACACAAGAAAAAATTACTAGCATTTATTTACATTATGTGTAAATGCAATAACATTATGTTTGAGTGCTTAAAACACATATTTATTTTCTCTCTTTGTTGGAAAGCTAACATTCAGTCATAATAACCCTAATTTTTTTAAATTTCAAGCTAAAAATTAACTAAAAAATTCAAACTGAATGCAAATATTGTACATACACTCAGTTTTGTATAATTTTCTTGAATAAAAAAATAGGCACTTTTATGACCATTTTCTTCAAAATTTTGCAAAAATTAAGGAGTTAATAATGAGTTCAGAAAAATCATTTCGAAGAAAATTTTCAAATTAAAAACAATCCTAGAATTAGATTTTAAAGCACGTTAATTTGGAACTTAGAGTCAACTTTTTCTAAATTATTTTTCCTTACTTCGTAAAAAAGCAGCCAGACAGTTTTCCAAAGATAGTTTTTTTGAAAGAAAATCCTTCATCCAATGGCAGCGTTATTCTAAATGGAAAAGTATTTCGCCAAAAGATCAGTTTCTTTTTAGGCAGCAGATTATTTTCCGGAAAGGAGAGGATTTCAAATACTTGTCAAGGAAGGAGGAAGTTCTTTTTGAACTATTCATTGAATTTCTGTCACTCAGTCTCTCTCACTGCAGGAGGATTACCAGAAGGCCTCTCCTATTACTTGAACTAAATTTAAAAAAAAGAAATTCTTGTTTTTACTTGCTTCAAAACATTTTTAACTATTACGAAACTAAATTAAAGATGTTTACAATGTGTACCGAACAGATATCAGCTTTTATTAATTTTGTGTAAAAGTAAGGGGCAGAGGGTTGGGATTTTGATACAGATTTGTGACATCTTAATTTTTAATTTTTTTTATATATTTTTATTTTTAGAATTATTTTTTTCCTTAAATAAGAACCACGAAACAATTTTTGTCTTCATCAAATCTTTATTGCCGACCAAATGTGTATTTTATAAGATAAATCTTTGGATTTTTATAAACCTCTCCACATTGTCGCTGTAGAGTAATTTAATTTTATATATTTTTTATTTTTACAAGATTGTTGTTGATATATTTTAATTTATATAACACTAGCCGCCTTTGGAGACCAGCTGGTTCGCCATGAGTAATCCGTTCTAAAAATTTCAATTAAATCACATATTCATTAGACTTGAAGTAATTCAGGGCATTGATTGGCCTGAAATTAATATTTTCTTTAAGATGATGGACGGAAAGTTCTAAAAGATAAAATTTAATTCTAATTCTAATTTAAAAATTCGAAAAAAAGGCTGCGAGGTGCACATTCTCGACCCCCAAAGTACACATGTAACAAATTTGGTAGCTGTAGATTCCAAGGTCTGCCTGTAGAGCACCAACACAAACACATTAAGCTTTATTATAAATATAGATAAAAATATAAGTTTTTCTTTAAAATCAGAACAAAATTTAAGAAATTGTTAAAGTTAAAAGATTCAGTTATTAGTAATTAGAGTCAATAACTTTATACAGAAAAACTTTTTTAGTTTAATACTTTAATAATTGATCGGTTAGGCTTCCAAAATATTTAAAATGTTTTTTTTTTCGGTGATGTTGCCAAAATATTAAATATGTTTTTCAAAGAAAGTGAAAAAGGGGAAAAAAATATTGAATAAATGATTTAGGTGTTGCAAACGATTACAGAAACCTTGGCTTTGCATTTAATTTTTTTAGAAGCTATCACATTTTATAATGGAAAAAAATTATTGAATTAATGATTCAGATATTGCAAACAATTATAGAAATTTGCCATTAAGTCGGGATTTCAATGCATATCCAATCTAAATTCAATCAGGGTTACCGTAAATAAAGAAGATCTGTTGAATTAATTATTTAGATATTGCAAGCGATTATAGAAAACTGTGCTTTGCATTTACTTTTTTAGAAAATAACACATTTTATATATTTTTTATTTTATCCAGTCACATGCTAAAAGTTGCATTTCTTTAGACTTGATTTACAATGATAGTTTTTTTTTTTAATTTGAACTTCCGTCATTGTTTTCTTTTATTTTATCCAGTCACGTGCTATAAAAAACTTGGTTAAAATCTTTCTTTAAAAATAGAAGCTTAAGTTATACATTAAAACACTGATACTATTAGAAAACTGATTTTTTTATCTTTAAATTGATGTTAAAATCATGTTTGTGCGATAATATTTTCGGAAGTTATATCGGAAAAACGTCGAAATTTGGCTTAAATTTTAATTAATTCGAATTCTAGTTATAAATTCGATTAACGGGCTCCGAGGTGCACATTACCGACCTTCAAGGTATACATGTACCAAATTTGATAGCTGTAGGTCCAATGGTCTGGCCAGTAGACAACACACACACACGCACGCACGCACTCTCACACACATTGAGCTTTATTATAAGTATAGATTAAATTATGCATTAAAAAATTTTCCTTGTAAGAAAAATTCTTATAAATCAAATATAATTTTGTTCTAAGTTATTCATTTGTTACTTGGATTCTTTCAAATTAAATCGTTAACTGAACTTTTAGATTATGAGTTTTTCTGCTTTTATGTGAAATAAATCGATTACTAAGACAGTTATAAATATTTACTGAACACCATGAAATTTTGTTCTGCTTTTATAAACAGACAAAAATTATTTTATTTATTAAAAAAACAGTTAAACTAATTTAACTCCAAGTTTTTCTCATTTTTTTAAAAACAATTTTGAAATCAAACTTTAGATGATTTTCATAACTGATATAGTTTTGAAATGGCACACATCATTGAGTTCTGTTCTTTTGTTATTTCTTATGATACTTTGCCATTGGACAAGCCGCTGTTACGAAGACAGCGATTTGAGTCGATAGAGGCTTCTCTTGTTTTAGAAGTGCCAACTAAGACCAAAAATACGAATCTGCCACTCCCACATTATACATTCGCAGGCCCAGCCCCATTTTACAGTGGGGCATCTCACAGATAAAATAGAGGAAGAACAACCATGTCTGAACAGGGACTCGAACCGGTATGCCCAGATCAAGGGGAAGACGTGCTACCCTTAAGCCAAGATGCCGACTCATTGAAATCTTGATGGCAATATACCCCTTGGTATTTTGAAAGCAACAATTAATAGACAATTAACAATTAATATAACTAATTAATTAACGATTGATCGAATTCTTTCGCTAAGTTTTGATTCCTTCCTACATACCTGAAGGTGAATTTGAGAAGAATTGATTTCAACATTCCAATATATTTATAATAATGGATGTCAAGACTAAGAAGAATAGAATAAAATAGAAACAAATAAAATTTCTGACTTTTTATATATTCAAAAATATCTTATTATAAATATTATATATTTTTATGTATTCAAAAATTCAAAATCTTTTTATATATTGTTTTCTTAGAAATCTTTGATATTAAATTTATTTTGACATGAAAATCATGCAACATTTTAAAAATAAGCTTTTATAATTTGAAATTTGTGATTGTACAACCGTAAGTTATTCCTTATTTCAATGATCATTGAAATAGAAATTTTCGAAAATTACTTCTTAAATTGAAACCATTCTTTAATCAAACCATATTTTAGTCGGTAGAATATTTCAGCAAGAGTTCTCTTTTCTTTCAGGTAGAAGGAAAGTTCTATGAAAGAAGATTAGGTTCCAAAAACTACGGAAGTTATTTTTGAGATCTTACGCCGGACTTCTGTGTATCTCAAATCCTTCCATGTGGGTGGATTACGAAAAAAGTGTCATTACATTTCTGAAATAAGCATTAAAAGGAATTCTACTGTGAACTTTAAAAAAGAAATAAGCTTCATAATTTAAAAGAACATGTTTGAAGAATGAAAATAATTCTTGAGCAGAGATCAAAGTTAAGATTTGGAGCTTACTTTTAATTCACATATAAGAAATTTTCATGGATTGTATGAATTTACTTACAATTACTGTATGAATTTTAAATATAAATAAGGAGCCAGAATTTGATCAAATGAGAATGTATCAATAAAAAAGAATATAATTTTGAATACTGTATTAAAAATGCAAAGAATGACAATAGGAAAACAGAAACGAAATTATTATCGATTTATTCCTTTAATGGTAACTACTATTCTTGTTGAATGCTGTATCTATTTGACAACCTCGATTTTGTAGAATGCTTATTTGACTGTGATTGGTTCGTTTAAGATCGCCCTCAGAATCAAATTTCAGACTTCTTCAGGGCTTTCCTTTTGTGGTTATAAACAAATGAAAACATGAGGGCACCAAGTCCGGTCCGTATAGTAAAACTTCCAAAATATATTTATTGCTTTTCACAAATAAAGCGAGGCACATTCTGCTGCATAGTAGTTAATAGTTTTCCATGTGTCACATTTTCATTATTTCAAATAGCATACTGCAATTTAATCAGCGTGCCACAGTAAATCTAAATATTAATGGATCATTTAAAAAAAACTGATTTCATGGAACGTCGTCCTAATCTCACGGAAAGAAACTAAATTAAAAGCATGCCCACTTCCCTTTTCCAGAAGAAAGTAAATATCGGTTTCTTAATGGAGCAATAAACTTTGAATTTTATCCTAGAATGCGAAGAAGATTTCACATCAAATATGACTCCAATGCAATGTACCATATTTAGGTCATCTCTCGAGTAACAATTACAGCTAAAACTCATTGCGTTCATTGATAAAGCTTTGAAAATATGTCATAATACTGTTACGAACCTATGATGTTTTTCATAGCCAGAATAATGGCATCGTAATAAATACCGTTATACGATCAGTACTGTGGGTGCTGGTTGGGTGTTTGGCAACGAATTGGGAGCGAACCCAGAACTTGGCCACTAAATTGGCGACAAAATGGATAATGCTGGAAACATTGAGAAATCTCACTATCCATACAATCAGTACTGAGGTACGTTCTTATTAATCTAGATGATTCTAGGGCCGCCTCTCGGGAACTCTAAAAGAAGTTCCCGGGAGGAATTAACTCTAAAAGGAGTTCTCCAAGCTGCGAAAAGTCGTGAAATGGACGTGGTGAATTGTAATCGACGGCGCCATCATGTAACAATTCTTCGAGAAGATAGCGAAGCAAAGGCTGAGAGCTGAATTGTTGTCGTGTGTAGTTGCCAGCTGCGTGAACTAGTGAGCCGACAGTTAAGGCAAGAAGAGACAGAGGAGTGTTTGCGCCGTCTCAAAAGACCGTAGAGTGAAACTCCGAGGATTCCTTCTCCTGAGGAATCTTGTCTGGCCGCTTTGTTTGCTGTTGACGTTTTTACTACTTTTGGGCTACTGCCGTTGTTGCTTGCTGCTGTGTGTTCGTCTAGCTATAAATATTTGTCTTCTCTGTTCTTGTCTTGTTTTTTTTTTCTTTCTGAAGTCTGATTATTGTGTTCTCTCACCATACACCCAGTACACTAAAAACGAACCCGCCAGAGGAAATTCGTTACAATACAAGTCATTTTGGTACTGAGATCTATTGTTCCGAAAATTGTTTAGAAACCCAGCATGAACAAACTTTCCTGAACCCTAGCTCAGCATTAAAAATATTCAAGGCACTTTCATAAGAAATGTTGATCTATTATTTATTTTTCTTCAAAGTCGTTAGAGGTTTTTTTTCTCCCTCAAGAACAGCATTGTCAATTGCATCAACATTTTCACAGATTGAAGAAGACTCTGCCCACAAGTATCTGAATTCATAGATCACAGTACTTCATTTACCATTTGTTTTACATCATTTTCCTAGATTGTTGCGATCAGTATAATCTTCAGCACAAATAATCACCATTGCCGAATATATTTATCCTTCTTTGTTAATTTTTGTCACTAGTTAAGCTGGTTTCATTGTAATTTGTTCTTCCTCCAGGCGACACCTCAAAATTGCTTATTGGAAGTTTACCCGGCTATCCGGTCAATATTAGATTAATGTTGTGCCATCAGGTGGGTCAGAGTAACCATTTATGATTCTTCCCACCCTGGTGGTACAGAAACTTTAAGGATCATCTACCCCCTATCGATGATTGGTCATGCTTCATAGGGAAGGACTAGATTCGTACGTAGTTGATACCAGTGTTGCTGTCACTGCTATCTAGTCAGTATCAGATTAATGTTGTACCATCGGATGGGTCAGAGTAACATTTATAACTCTCTCCTCCTTGTTGGTACAGAAATGGTACACATCGTCTACTCCTTATTGATAACTGGTCATGCTTCGTATAGGAAGGATTGTACTCGAACACAGTTGCCGCCAGTGTTGTCGTCGTGGGTATCCAAAGAATCATATTAATGTTGTGCCATCGGATGGGTCAGAGCGACCATTTATAACTCTCCCCATCCTTGTGGTACAGAAATGGTAAGGATCAACTACCCTTTATCGATGATTGGTCGTGTTTTATACGGGAAGAATTGTACTTGAACATAGTTGCCGTCGCGACGATCCGGCCAATGAGATTAATCCGTGTGCCATCAGGTGAGTCAGAGCACCCACTTATGATTATCATGGCTTGTTGCTTCTCCAGAGCTGACGATCGCAAACTTTATTTTAAAGATGAGTGGTAACAGAAAGGAATTACTGAGAACTTCTCATCATTAGGTATAATTTGCTTCTTCTATCATGACCATTTACAGTTTTACCAAATAAATTCGCTTTGTATAGCAAATGCCCAAATTATATTAGTCATAGATAAAGCCTTATGTTACATCTGTATAAAATAAGAGAAAAAAATGAATATAAATACGTTATACAATTATATTAGTTATAGATAAGGCTTCGTGATACATCTGTATATAATAAAAGATAAAGTGACTTTGAATACTTTATACAATCAATGACATCAAAATGGAAATTAACCCTTAAAATTTCAAGATAGCGTATGAAAACAAGAATTCTAGTTACTCTGGTTACAAAGTCATTTAATTTCATGATATTCCAACTAGTTTGGCAACTAAAACATTTTAAACTGCTTATTTAGTATTTTTTTCTAATGTAAACATATAATTGAAGATTAATATTGGGTTGTGCTTAATTATCAGAAGTTTCAGTGACGTGCTAAATTTTTAATAAAAGTTAACACTATTTTATAAATTTACGAAGACAAAATTTTGAAGGTTATAAAACTGTGTGTCGATAGCAGTACTGATATTGGTCTTATTATGCTGTATCTGATCGAAGTCAAGTTCTAGTTCTGAACTTGAACGTTCTGATCTTAGTAAACATATTATAATTTGAAGGAAAAATTTCAATGAATTCATATTTCTATAAGCATTGCTTTCTTAAAAATCTTAGAAAACTGAAGCACTTTATGTCAAATAAAACAAATTAATCTCAATTTTTTAAATTTAGAATTGTTTAAATTTGATTTTAAGAATAAACATAATTAAAAAATTTAATTACTAGGGATTTTTTATTGAAAAGAATATTTAATGATGTCGAAGCTAATGCCGCTTTACTATCACAAAATATTTTTAAAAAAGTTTCCTCAATTAAGACTTAAGAAATTATAATTCTTTTCAAAATATCAAAAAAGCGTCTGAAAGCTTTTAATACAGAATCATATGAGATACATTATTTGCTTAGCTAAAATGTAATTAATAATTCTAAATATAAATTTTTTTGATATAATGAGTACTTTAATGCATAGCATATTAGTATTTACTGGTAATAATATATTATTTAAAATTCTTAGATTTTTATTAAAAAATATTTCCATGTTTTATTAAAGATCAATTATGAAATAAAGCAAAATATAAGAATTCAATTTGCAACTTGATTTTAGCAAACCGAATCAAGTTTTTCATTCCATTATGTAGTCGAATATTATTTATTACTTTTGCAGAGTTTTCCATTCTTAATGATAATGCATACCCATGTTTTCTTTTATTATTTTTTGAAAATTAATAATATTTTAAAATAATTATACTAACAAAATTTGGATTCTATGCGATAGGCGTCATCTAGTATACGTATAAGAAACTATAATCGTATTTCGTATTATTTGAAATGTGGAATCATGAATTGAAGCTTAAAAAAACAGTAAACCATAAAGATTAAATTATTTGGTTTTTGACTGACAGATAAACCAAGATGATGTAAAAGAAAAATATTTTCTTAAATTCATTCCAATTAAATATAATGTCCGACAAAAGACCTTCGTGTGTGTGGTGGGTGGAGCATGTGGTCACAAAGTCCTCCACGTCGAGAGTAATACTACCTGGTACAGTAAAAGCTCCTTATTTGCGCTTTCTTTATTCGCGGATTAAAAAAATGTGACCCGATTCCTATATTCGCGGCTACAAATTTCTTTATTCGCGGATCTAATCAGTGCATACATAATAATAAAAGGATTTCAATAGGTATCAACCCAATATCATTTGTAAATGCCGTCTAATGGAGTAATAAAAAAGTAAAATAGATATTATTACAACTTTGCCTAAAGTATGTTATTAAATGATATCGCCGAGGACTTTGAACATAAGCCGCCACAAACATTCAAGTCAAGCTGGGAGAAACTGTAGCCTTCTCTGACTGCGGAAAGTTACGAAGAATCTGTGCAAGTTCAAACTTTGACTGCAAACATAGCCGAAATCGCGAATGGAATAGGACAAGATGGGTTCGGACAGATAGAATCAAGTGACATTCAGGAACTGCTTGCATCGCAAGATGAATATTTGACTGACACAGACTCAGAGGAAATGTTAAATTCAGAGCCCATTGAAGAAGAGGCTTCAACAAGCACTGGAAACGTGACATTTAGTTTGAAAAATCTTAGTGAAGGTTTAAGAATGGCAAATAAGCTTTGCGATTTCTTTATGAACATTGATCCGTCTATGGAACGAAGTCTTATTTTAAGAGATAAATTGCTAATGCGACTGCTGCGTATCAGTTTGAATCGAATGAGCTTTAAAAACTGTCAAGAAAGAGAAAATTACAAAATTCCCTAAACCATTACCTAAGCCTTAAGATAATTAATCAAAATGTTCAAAAACTTTAATTAAATTGATTTTTTATGTTTTTTACTTTTATTTTGTCACCTAGGAACGTATCCCCTATCATCCCATATAAATGACCATTCCGTATTCACGGTTTCTGTATTCGTGGCATATTTATGGAACATATACCCCGCGAATAAAGAGCTTTTATTGTATACTGGCTCAGAGTTGATCGTTCAACGATTCATGTTTAAATAACAATCAATGGAAAATGAATGAAACATATGAATGAAATCCGCATTACAAAAAGTCTTGCGACGTGCAAATTGTTACTTGTATTCTTGGCCTTATATGACGCTTCTGATAAAAAACAAGAGACAAAAAATTCGGCTTAAAATCACTGACTATAATAGACATCAAAGCTTGTCATTAGAAACTACAACAACGAATAAAAAATAGTGTTTGTTTTTTTAATCCAAATCTTTTAATTATGAGCAAAATTGCTCTTTCTGAGTAAAATTTATGCCTTATTATTTCTTCCACAAACTGGCTTTGTTCTGGCTTTCTCCTTACTTTTAATTAATTTACACTTTCTAAATTAGAAATATTCATCATTCAAGTATTCATTTCTTAAAAATGTTACCAACATTTCGTGAGTTTTTTCCCTTTATTTTCCCACAAGATAATCTTTTCCCTACCAAATAAGTAATGTGCCATTTACTAAAAGTAAAGAAAATCTCCTGATGACTTTGACATTAATTATCCGACGTCAAGATGTTGCTTAAAGGCATCAATATTTGTTTTACTTTTTCTTCGGAGAGAAAGAGTTCATTTATTAGTATTAAACTATCGATTCTGTCAGTTAGTGTGCTAGTTAGCAATAGGATTCAAGAATGAGATGAAACCTCCTAATTAACCTCCTCTATGTAATATAGAGGAATAAATCCTTAACATTGAATGAATAGAAACTTTTTTCAGTATTTGATGCCTTTTATTTATTATGTGAGAATCACATCCATAGAATTTATTACAGATAAGTGAGAACTTTTGGTCAAAATTTTCCTGATACTTGTTGTTGTGACTTGCTCCAACTTGCAAGCCCTCTGACAATTATCTGTTAGCGATTTAAGCCGTGTGAGCATCTCTTGTTTTTTCAGTAGCGCTAACTAAGGTCAGGAGTTCAACTTAGCTACTTCCCACGCCACATTCGCTTGCATAGCCCCTTTTTACTTTCACACGCCACACATAGCAACCATGCTTGAACCGGAGCTCGAGCTCTGGATGCCCAGTTTAGTTTAGTTATATTAACTTCCCGTTTTGAGCTAACATTAGGGCTATTGTACATGTTGGGACGGACTTCGTCATTTTGAACCATGGTCAGATGACGGTCATGGACGATATCTGAACTGGCACCCTCTTCTCCAGACCACACCAGGGGGAGGACATTTAGCCTGAGAGATTTAGAGTGCAAGAGACCCCCTCACACGACGATTCTTCGGTGGAATCGAGTCTCTGTTCAGGTGTTGTCCTCGTCATCTGACCGTGGCTCAAAATTACGAGGTCTGTCCCAAAATAGCCCTCGTGTTGCTTTAAAACGGAACGTTGATTTAACTGAACTAAACTCGAAATTGGTTAGATTTTTGAAACTGTCTTTTAGAATTTTTAGCCACCCATATCTTTTTGTGAAATAAGATTATAATTCTGGGACAAAATTCTGTATATGTCTTTTACAGTATTTCATAATTTTTGAAATAGGAGGATAATGCTCCAAAAACATTGGTTGTTACTGAAATCGATTTTTGGAGAAGGTGATGAGATTTTATTTTTGGTAAATGGCGGTTACAAGTTTGAGTCCCGATTCCCCACATAGAACTGCCGTGTTAAATCTGCTGAAGTCAAATATTCCCCATTCTCCCCTAGTTTTTTGTCCTAGGAAGTTTGGACAGAAAATGTTAGTTCAAATGTCGTCCAAGTCCTTTGACAGTTGTTCAAAGTAGCCCTAGTGTTGCTTAAGAATGGGACGTTAGTATAATAAAACTTAACTGAAATCTATTTTAAAATCGCTTTTATTGAATTAATGTTATTTGATTTTAACAGAAGCCGTTATATCGAAATCTATTAGAAAATTGTTAATATTTGAAATTTAATATTGAATAATGAAAATTATTATTCATAAAAATTATATTTCATTATTAAATATTAATAATAAAAATTATTAATATTTGAAATACTAATGTCAGGAATAAAAGTAAGTTATTCTCCTATAAATTTCTGCAAGATAAACTTTACTAACATTTTTATTCAATTATATAATAAAAAATATAAGCATTATGTAATTACAAATTAAAACTTATTTCTGAAACAAGCGAAAATTAAGATTAATTCTAATCAAACTAAAGAAAACACCACTTTATTTAGAGAGTGCCAATGCAGCTACTACTAAAACACTGATAAACCTAACCTAATTAGCATCGAATACCAAGTTAATAAAAGTAAAAATAGAATGAAGAAATAAATTAAAAATCAGCCCTGAACATTTTCATTCGGGTCACCCTCAGGCAGGGATTCAAAACAAATGATTTTTTCTGTGAGGGATCAGACTTTTAGTCCAACAGTACTGACCCCTCGTGACTTATAATTATATATAACTTTTGAGACTAAACATATAACTTTGAAACAAAACATACATATAACATTATATATAACTTTGAGATTAAAAATACTTCTTATCCAATGCTACAACAATTATGTGATTTGTGAATATGTGGAATAATATACTAAAATGTTTAGGTTATTGATAAAATATATTTTAAGGCACTATAATTGTTTAATTACATTTTCATTTATTTAAAACAGCAGAGAATGCAATAAATTATATATCAAACTTGTAAGAGTTTTTAAAGTTTAAATGTGTGACTGTGTTCTACCAAATAGCACATATCTTCTATAGCTATAAATACTTTCTGAATGGCGACTACAAAACGTGAATATACCTGAAATCTAGACCCAAGTTTATGAAATACACAGTCAAGTTGATTACACAAGGGTTCACTTCAACTGGCAACCTATATCGACATGTCACAATCACGGTTCTAATTATGCAGATGATACTAATGTACCGAACAACTGTTAGAATTGTTCTCTGTTGATTTATGGATAAAGAGTTGAGAATGGGTAGTTTGTTGGACATTGTTTGATTGATGTACTCAAAACCGAGTCAATCGTTAAAATCATGAAATATTTAATAATGCTTTATATAATACATGGATGAACTTTGTAACCTAATAAATTGTTTATTATATTTCAGTATGGTAATAAACGTTGAGAATCATATAATGTTTTTGTTAGATTTGTTTGAATTTATTTTATTTAAATTTATTTAGTGTAGCACTCCGTTTTCCCCCTACACTATGATTCTCTCATTACACGCCGCCCTCTGGCGAGTGCTTAGAGAGACAGTCAGTTAAGCCTCTGTTATCGTTATGTGTTGACGTGTTTTTGTCCACTCTCTGTTTGTGTCTGTGTGTAACGTAACCTTATATGTTTTAATAATAAATTATTGTTACACAAGAAGGCTTATCTTAATTAGAACCCACCAACCACCGGTCACATTAGTACTAGCATGTACCCAGCGCGTTGCTGCCGCAGAAAAAATAAACTTGGAAACATCGTTTGTAATTTGAAATAGTTATCTTGTTTAATAAAGAATTATAGGAAGACTGATATTTATTTTCTTGTCGATAGTGAATAAATTCATTGAAACTGGAAAATATATAAAGGAGAAACATAAATAGTATTTATTATATTTTTGTTACTTAATTCTACAAACATTCATTTTTATGTATTGTATTTTTGTATTCTTTTAAAATTGTAAAGCTTAGTGCTCTTTCTGAATACTAAAGAAAGAAACTATTAATTGTATTTCGTTATTCGTTTAATATTCATTCAGTATTCTCAATTTTAATCTTAGAAAATGTGAGTAAAAGTTTTCTTTTAAAATTGTTTGAAAATTTTTTAATTCAATTGAGCACATTTATATCGTAAAATCGTTAATATAGTTGAAAAGACAATTCTTTGAAAATTAAAATGGTGCAAAATCATTTGCACTATAATATTTTCAGAAGTTGTATTATAATATTTTTGAATTATAATATCATTAATATATATATATATATATAATACAACTCTTTGGCATTTACAATAATTACACATGTAGAAATCAGCAAGGCAAAAATAGGCTGCAAAATAAATAACACAATAAAGAGCTTAATTATTATGTTTGCGGACAGTTTACTCTGTGATCTAAATTTTAAAAAGAATTGCTCGATTTTCTTCACGTATTTACATAATGTATAAGTTCTTAACAATATATTTGCAGACTCCTTCCAAATTTTGTGGAAATCCGTCTGAGAAGCCGTTCTAATGTAAGTTAAAACTGTAATTACAAAACAAAAATATTTAAATAGATAAAATTCGTTACACAGATTTAATATCTTTTGCTTAGACACCTAACAAATTTTAAGCTAAATCCAGCAACGGATTGACTTTATGTCGGTCTGTACTTTAAAAAATAGATAAACGCGATAGTATAAAATCTTTGAGATAAATTAGGCCTAATTAGTAAATGCAATTTATCTATAAAGAAAAAGAACCACGCAATGACGATTAGAAAATAACTTGGAATTTATTTTTAAACTTGGTTACATCTTGTAACCAGAACGAAAAGTAAAAAAAAAATACTTATCGTATGACG
>JAPMOQ010025999.1:0-12355 GCA_026543055.1 Argiope trifasciata | reverse complement strand
TGCATTTTTTTAATCTGAAAGAGTTCTTTAAATATCTGTTAAAATTTTATTACTGCAGTTTTATTATTCTCGATAAAAAAAGTGGATGATTAAAATCTAACACCTTTGTCATTTGTATTTATATTGTTATAAATGTCACTTTGAAGTTGAAAAAGCTTACATGATCTTTAGAGTTGACTACAAATATTTACACCCTAACGCTGACTCCATGATAACTTTTAAATCGTTAGAGATAGGTATACACTTCTAACTGGAAAAAAAAAATTTCTAAGCTGTGCATTTTGTAATTGAATAATTATTTTGCATTATTCCATCATTATTGTAAATTTTTATACAGTTTTCCAGTCATATTTAGTAAGACATTCCTGATGCACATTTTAAGCAAAGGTAGTGGATGAAGCGAAGCAAATTTTCAAAGTAATTTTTTAAAGGTGCTAAGATAAAGTAAAATTTGATGCCTCCAGTTTCAATTTTGAAAATACGTCATAATTTATTTTTCAGAAATTTGTATCATTAATCACTAGGAGAATATTTCTTGCTTATGGCACTTTGGTTTTTTTATGCTTTGTTTTGAAACTGTTTAAATGTGGAGCCAAGACATTACTAAATGCTTTACAGGAATTTTATTTACTGTTGCAACTCTCTTATCCATATTTATATTGTTTTGCAGTATAACTTTTATCTCACTCTGAAGTATATGGAAATTTAATCTATGTTTAGAAAATTTTAAAAATGGGATTGATACATTTTTTACGATTTCATTTTCAGTGGTTCTTTATACACACAAAAATTTCTTTTTCTGTTGATATACTGTAAAAACTTGCTATATATTATTTCTATTTCCCTTTATAGGCATCAAGAATAATTTATTGTGCTTTAATAAGATGAAATTCGTGCAAAAACCCTGGCTCATCAATATAGTTTGCATATTTTTGTTTCTCTTATTTGCTTGAAAGATTTTTTCTGTGAATATTAAATTTGTTGCATTTGATTTGATACCAAAGATCAGAAGTAATTTCGCTGAATTTTAAATTGGATATCATCCTTTCTAACCTTTTGAAATTGTCTCAAGTTTTTATATTCTATGCTTTGAAACAAGCTTTCACAATTTTCTTATTAAAAGGTTTGGATTTTTTTTTAATGATTTATTATTCTGTGTATAGTTTCTATGCACGATATTGTTTTGCCTTTTTAATTTTGTTGAATGGAGCATATCTTGCAAAAGTAATGTTATTGTTATAGACCCTTACCAGTTTCAATTTTAAAAAATTAAGTTTAAACTACTTTTATTCTAAATTTTTCCTTACCTGAAATGTCTTTCAAAATGAATGATTACTATTATTTCTGTGTTTTAGTTTATTTCATATTTTCTTTCATGTTTTTAATTTGTTGTATAATCAACTACAATAATTTGTGATGTTGAAGATTTATGCTGCAAATATTGCAAAACATCAAAAGCATTTATACACAAGGGCAGAGGGAAAATGAGCTTTGATATTTAACATTTCTTCCTCTAAATATTTATTTCACAAATGTGCATTGTTGTAGTGATATTTCTAAAATTTTTTCTTTTGATACTACAGATGATGTTACCTTATTGCAATTTTCCAGCACTGGAAATATTTTTATTTGTCTTGCTTCATCTTATGCCGAGATGATAATGTGGAAAATTGGATCTCTCAACACCTTTTCCTGCCATCAGGATGGTTTTAATTGTTTTCCTGATATCCAGTCTACAAGGTAACAATCAGCTCCTGTCTTCAGAAAAACCATCTGATGCAGAAATTATTTTCAAAACATCTGCCATTTTCCATGAATCCAGTGTTTTTTTACTTCATGTTACCTAATGTGATATCAGTGTTCTGGTAAATTTTCCCAACGAGTCCATCCCAGAAATCCTCTTTCTTTTAATTACAAAACGAGCAACACTTGCTATCGAATGGTACTCAACCAGAGCATCAATTCCAAACACATAAAAAGTGTGTGTGTGTGATTGGAGAGAATTTAAAGCTTGATCTGTACCAATCAACTGTAACATCATCCAAGGTACTGTGTTTTACTTTCACTTAGAAACAGACTTATGGAAAATTAACTGGACCATGATTATGCATTTAATGCCAGTTAACACAGAATCATCTATCTCTACTGTCTTTTATATCAAAAGTGGGGGAGTAATTTACAGCAATTTTTTTTCATTCATAGTGTTAAATTCAAAATATTGTTTTAAACTGAAAATTACACTATATTTCGAAATTTATTTATATAATCTTATAAGCATTTTACTATACTTGTAGATAAATATTGTAAAATTATAAGAATTTTACAATACTTGTTCAATTGTACTGAAACTACATCAGTACAATAATTTCTAAATTAATAATGTTTCAATAACATCTTGATTGTTGTAAGTTAATATCTTGAAACTTATGTGTTGTGTGTTTTGCATTGTTTGAAGTATTGAAAAATTTTGAAAAATATGTGCTTTAAATATTAAAAAATTCTATATATTTTCCAATTTGTTGTATATCTGTATTTTATTTAAACACAAATTGATTTGTCATACCTGATGTATTTTTTGGCCTGTAAGTTTGCAAACAAAAACTCTGTTCTCATTTTCTTATACCATTTCATGTGTCCCTGAACAGTGTTCCCAAGACTCAGTAAGTGTTCATAATTTCATCTGACATACTCAAAATCTTAGTCTCTTTCATTGTTCAGAATTCTTTTGTTAATGTTCAGATAAAGAATTGTACATAGTAGGATTAAGATGTGAAGTGACTCCTTTTGAGAAAGGAAAGTGCAATTAGTAATTTTTTGATTTTATAATAATATTATTTAAAGATTACATATGTATCATGAACCATAACTCTGAAATTGAACACACAACTCCAATGAAAGACATAAATCTATCAGGAAGAGTTATTTCATAATTCTTTCACTGCAAAAATTTACCATACAGTTTGGGAAATTGAATGTATTCAATAGCCAAGAGGATATTTAGACCAAACATGTAGGTACTTATTAGTCAAAAATCTTGAAAATGAAATTTTAGTTAGAATGCAGTCGATAAACAAACTTTTGTCAAAAGAATAAAGTGGGAATTCTTATTTCCCACTCTCTCTCATCTGCCCTTTGGTGGAGTGACTTGGAAGCAATTGGTACAAATGAAACAGAAACTCTTTTAAATTTTGAAGAATACATGTTTACATTATGAAAAAAATAGTCATTCTCTCATGTGATTGAAAAGCAGTCATCAACTCAATACCTCTTGTATATCTGATTATTCTAATGACCACTTTCCTCTCACTCCATCATGTTTTTATTAAATATTTCCATATTGGGAATACTGTATTTGGATAAACTTGATAATATTCATATTACAGGCATTTGAAACACCATTAAAACTTTGGAAGAAACATATTTTGGCATGAATAATTGAGAGAGTTCAACTGCAACTGTGTAAAAAGAAAAATTGTTAAAAAGTTGAAGATATTTGTCGAAAGATATTGTCTTTAGTGAATTTGATTCTTCTCAGTGATTACTTTGACCAGTGCTCTACTTTATAGGATAGGGTACAAGAACAGATAAAGAAATAATTATTGTTCTTATAAATTTTAATACCAAACTCAGACTTGTAGATGTGAAAAAAAAAACCCTTAGGAAAAATAACATAGCTTTAGTTAATTTTTTCTATGCTTGTAAAATGAAAAAAATTCATTAAATTTAGTGAAAAGAAAAATATGAAGAATTGATCATAAAAAATTGTATTCCTTCAGAAAAGGCAACTACAAGCAAACCAGAATTGTGCAAATTTAATAACAAATTAATTTTTGGTTGCACCATATTCCATCAAATAAGCGATGTTTTTGAGCTCATATATGAATAAGCACACTTGGTTCAGTCATGCCATCGCAATCCATTCGAATTAACTAAAGATCATGAGGATGATCACAAGGAAGACAGAGAAAATGTTTTGATTTTTATGTACATGGCTGATTGAAAGTGCATTGCAAAAAACGCCATTGATTCTGTTTTTGCATATTTATTTATGAATTTAAAAAGAGAAAAGCCAAATACAAAGAAATATGTAAATAGATGATGCAGTGAAATTGCAAATTCTTTAGAAAAAGACGATGTCAATATTTTTGGAGAAGCAAACTTTTGCGCTTATTATCACTTTAGAAAATTTAGGAGTATCAGTCTTAACTGTTAATTCATTCCTTTAAGGAACCTCAAGAAGTAGATGGACAATATTAAAAAGGGATTACAAATCAGGAAGAACATCTTGTGCAAATGCCGTGTTAAAAATTTTTGTGGGTGTCTTAAAATTTTAACACGGATGATCACGATGATGTTAACATTGATAAACAGCGATTGCCGTTTCACTTAGACCCAGCTGTAGATAAACGTTTTGCGTTGTTTGACGATGTAAAAGGACGTTCATCAGTTGGCTCAGATTTACGGGGGGGGGGGGGGGGTTCTAATATTGATGATCTTAGGGATGATATAGACGGACACATGCAGGTCCAATTAGAAAATATATATATATCAGTCGATCTCGCAAATTCCCCCCTTCCCTGGCATGATTACATGCAGTGATTATCTTATCCTAGAAAGTATACGCCGAAAAGTCCAAGGACCAATCAGCATTTCAAAATCTCATCTATGTGAAAAGTACCCTATTAAAGTAACAATGGAAATATTCTACATTTTGGGAGTAATTTTCAAGTTACTTCTGGCACCTCCTGCACTACAATCTAAGATCACAATTTTAAAAAAAACGGAATGGTGGAAAAATCACGATTCAACGTGCAATTGTACCAAGGTAAAGTATTTTTTAACTAAACAAAATTTTTATAATTGTCAAATAATTTATTTTTAGAACTGAGGAGGAGTAGCACTCCTCGGAAAGAGCGACTGATAGTGGCGGTGACCAACGTCGAGAGATACACGACAGGAGATCGAACTTGGATTTTGTTTCTCTGGAATAACTTTTGGATTTATCTTTTATTTTGTAATTAAAAATAAAGGGGAAATACCCGATAGCTTCTCTCTTCGATTGTCTAGTATTTAAATAACTAGCTTTCGTTGAGGGTAGTTTTTAGGATTTTCCTAATTTCATTTTAAGGTAAGTTCACTTATATTATTAAATACATTATTATTAATAACTTACATGAAAGTCAGATGTATAGCCATCCATTTTTTCACGAGATGATTTTATCAAAGCACCTACTGATGCTACAATATGTATTGCATTGCATATTAAATCAAAGCGCAAAATCATTATTGGAGCACCAACAGTTTGCTTTATTGATTCTCAGGTACTATAGGAAGCTTCAAGTAAAATATGCAAAAAACATTAAGCAGTGAAAATTATTTAACGAATTGAAAATTTTTGGAAGAACAATATAAGTACGTTTTTTTTGTTGTTGTTGTTATTCTTTACAGTTACACTTTCTGAGAATGAGCTACAAAAGAATTTACAAAGTGAAGAAAACTTTGAATCATGGCTGTGTATAACAGTTCATAGTTCTGGGATTTTAGAGCCATTCTTTTTTGGAGTTCATGCATAAGTTCTTCAGCGCATGCTGCAGGATCACCCTGAGTGAAACATTCTAAAAGACGTCGATCATATTCAGGTTTAATTTCTTTATGTAATTTATCTTTAAGTTTCACTGCATCGCTTCCCATCATTTGGTCCATACTGAGTGAATGTGCAGTTGACACGGATTGATGAGGATAAAATGGAAGATGAGGAGGCACATGAGAACATTCAATTGCTTGTGAATCTTGTTCATCGATATGTTTCCAAAATTTTGCATGGGAAGGTGTTTGAGTATTGGCCATTTTCCAAAGTTTCTCTATCACTTCTAAAATCCCTGAGAGCTGGAGAATAATTTCTCTTAGATCTGCAGCTGCAAGTGTCTGAAGAAGAATAGTAGTAATTGGATTTTCTGCTTCATTTTTCTCCTGGCAAATCAAGCACAGGTGACACATCCATATTGTCATCTGTTTCTACATTGTGTTGTTTCAGCTCAATTAGCATAGGATTTTCTAACAATTCTACTTCTTTTATTAAGATGTGGAGGTTGATCACCTCGAGAAATTCGAGCTACTTCGTTATCCCAAAATTCATTTGTGTCAGAAGCAAGAGAATGCCCTGTTTCACTCAAAATTGAATTAGTAGGAACGGGTCTACCTATCTCTATCCATAAGATGTTGCATTAGATTTTCAGCTTGAATTTTTCGTAGTCGGAAAAATAATTGGAAGTCAGTTTTCTCCTGTTCCTTTTGAAAAGAAATGAACTGCAGTAGGCAAAAATTGCTTAATATATAAAATTAATATTCCTGCATCATCTGTAGTTAGTGTAAATTGATTACTTTTCCACACAATAGGGGGAGTTGGGGAACTTTCTGATAAATTCTTAATGGACCATACATACTGTTTATTAATGTAGGGGTGAAATTTGATGTCAAAGTGTTTATCTGTGTTTTCGAAATCTGTATTTACGAATAATTTCTGGGGTCTTATCTGCTGCCTTAAACTTGCCCATTACAATGTCATCATGATGAAATGATTATTCATAAAAATAAGGACTTTTAGCTTTATTAGATATTGGTCTTCTATATAGAATCATAAGCATATAATTTCCAGACCCAAAACACGTCTTTATTAATGACCCACTTGTTTTCCTCGGCGACGGTATTTGCATTTGGAAGCGCTAGATTTCTTACTAACACGGTTTTGTCTTTTCCCCCAATCCAAACCTTTCTTTTTAGGACTTTTGTTTTGTCATTTATTGCTTCTAAAACATTCCAACCCAGTATTTCCAATGATTTCTTGCAACATTTCGTGGATGACATCTTATTACAGAAGTGGGGAATTAATAGGTTTTAGGGAATCAATATTTGCCAAAACGTTTAAAGACCACGTTTTTTTTTTCTAAAATATTAGTAGCAAGCACATACCCTTGATTAATTGTGGCGTTAAGAGCACTTTTTTTTTTCATGTATTTAACAATCCCATTTGCTAAACTACTTGCAATTGTTGTGGAAGCTACTATTCCTGCTGCTGCATAACCTCCGTTACTTATGACATCCACTGAAGTCTCGGTTAAATGGAATTAAAATATTATCAACTCCTACGTTAAAATCAATTTCAGTCCACACTTCAACTAATCCTAAATCACTGGTCAGTGGTAAAATTCTTGGAAGTTTTCCTAGTTAAAGATAAAGCATTTAGAGTCAAGTGACTCAAAACCTCAAATGATGAAGTTATATGTCTTGTTCAATAAATAAATAAATTCAATAAACATTTTAAATTTACATGACCAAGATTTTTCCACACCTGAAATCTCTTGCAGACAAAATGTTAGTCATTACTTTGCCCTTTCTGTTTTCTTTCAGTATGTGATTGCAAAGTTTTTACATAGGAATAAAAAGTTTGTAATGATGTAAAATATCTGAGCATTTTCTTTGTGATTTTCTTATATATATTAAGATTAGACTTGAGTGAAATTTTCACATATAATATTTAAAATTACAGGTTGTTTTATAACATCCAAAGAAAATAATTTCTGTACTTAACATTTCTGTAATTTCAAATCTAATATGACCTTGTATCAAGCCCAAGCTTTTGTCGAGAGTTATAGTTCTTACAGAAACATAGGTGTATTTTTATTTGATCACAATATAAATTTATACTCTGAAAAGCATATGCATGGGGCATCTGAATTGTTTTTTATTTGACTGTATAATGGTCTTTGACAATATATATTGATTTTCCAATCCTTGAATCAATTTATGTTTTAGTGTTTATATTTACAAAAAGATGTTACATTTGTAGGTAACATGACTTGTACTTGATTGTTTATATTATTATAATTTTACTCCAGCACTTAAGATATTCATGTTATTAAATTTTGTTAATTTTTCAACTATTTCAAAATATGTCTTTGCTTGAATCATAAATTTGTCCTATTTGTTGCTTGTAATTTTATGTCAAAGATGAAATAAAATTTATATGAATTTTGATTATGGCTGTCTGTCTTAATCTGTCATTTGAATTTTCTTTCTACCTATATTATTTCTTGTGTTATATTAAAATTAGGTGTAGGCCATTTTTTCATTTTTTTGCTCTATTTTTATGCAGGCTCCTTTATCAAACTAAACAAGAATTAAAATATTACACATGATACTTCTATATAAATTCAATGAGTCATTCTATCAAGCTAATTTGTTGCATAGCTTGTGAATGTTTTATATATAGTTTTTACTGAACCTTACATCCGCCTATACTTTAACACAGTATAAGCTTCTTAACCCCAAAAAGCATACATATTTTTCATCTCATTAATTAGTAATTTCACCCTGAATGGCCGTTAAGGACATAATGTTTCCAATCTTTGAATGGTGAGGATGTGGCTTTAAATTTACACATAAGTGTTTTATTTACTGGAATTCTGGAAACTTCCTTACACATGATTGTTTATATCATGAACAGTCTGATTCATTACACTCCACAAAGCATGAGATACCCATAATAATATTAATAGTTATTTTATTTTACTATTTTGAAAGTGTTCTTGATGTAAATCATAAATGTATTTTATTTGCTACATGATTTGATTTCATAGATGAGGCAGAATTTATGAGTTTTAAATTATACTTCCTCTCCAAATCTCAATTTTATCTCGAATCTTCATATCTTATAAGTATGACAAGGGGCAATTTTCAATAAATTGCGTTTTTTTTTGTGTGTGTGAGAGAGATAGAAGTTTTCTTTAAAAGTATAGTTAACTTTTAATACAGGGTGTCATAAATTAAAGTTACCCTATTCAGAGCTACATACTGCCGTAATTATTCATCTGAAAATTCTGAAATTTTGGGTACACCTTGATAAAGAGACGGAAAAAACATTTTGCTAGTTCTAAATGTCGCCACTAGAGGGTGTATTTTCAACTATTTTATTATAAGAATTACACATTAGCTAGGAATTAATCCACGTCACGTTCGATATGAGGGTGACCGTTGTTAGCTACCCTCTAAAATGTGAAAATGGCATGTTCAACAGTAGAGCGTAGTGTCTGCGTTGAAATATTGAACACTTGGCGGCAAATACATTCGATAATACTTTATGATACTTTAAGATCAGGCAGCGTTCTCGGGTTGTCATGGCCAGCCAGATCTTTCAAATATCCCCAGAGCCAAAAATCACATAGATTAAGGTTTGGAGATCGGGCAGGCCAAGCATTATTGAAGTAGCGGCTTATTACTCTTTCGGTAAAATGTGTTTTCAGAATATTTTTTACACAATTTGCAGTGTGTGGAGTCGCACCATCCTGCATAAAAAACGTTCAGTCAAGACATTGGCGTGATTGCAGAGCCAGAACAACTGCATTCTCCAAAATCAATGCATATCGCTCTTTCGTGTTCAATATTTCAATGTAGACACTACGCTCTATTGCTGAACATGCCATTTTCAGATTTCAGAGGTTAGCTGATTACGTTGGCCATCATGTCGAACGTGACTTGGATTAATTCCAAGCTAATATGTAATTCTTATAATGAAATAGTTAATAATACGCCCTCTAGTAGCGACATTTGGAACTAAATTTTTTTTAGCAAAGTCTTTTCCATATCTTTATTAAGGTGTACACAAAATTTCAGAATTTTCGGATAAATAGTTACGGCGGTATGTTTCTCTGACTAGGGTAACTTTAATTTGGGACACTGTATATTCTGTTTCTTGTATGTGCTGTTTTTAAAAAATGAGTTTGACTCTCTGGCAGATGGAAGGTTTCCTAGAAAACTAATCATTTTTTTCCTATACTTCTTTCTAGATACATTAAAAAATTTCAAATCTAGGGTAATCTTTATTATAATTTTTTTATTATCTAGCATTTTTTCTGGACAAAATATTTACCACTACTTTGTTCTTGTCCTTTATCCTTAATACATATTACAGCCAAACTTTCGAAGCAGGTATTGAAGTTTTCTAAGAATTCAAAACAGTTTGAATTTTCTTTGGTCTAAATTGTTTCTTGTGTTTTTTAAATTAGATTGTCACTCCCATAATTTTGTTTCTGTAGAATGCTTTATTCACATAATAGCAAATCTAATGCTTTTTTGTATTGATTTCAACCATTTTTGTATTTCCTGATGGTAATATATCAGGAGCAATAGAGGTCTCATTCACTCAAAAAACGTGATTATATAATTAAAAAGAAATTAATATTTATTTCCTGTCTGGAAATTATTCTGGAAATATCACTAATTATGGTATATAATTATTATACAAGTTTAAAGAAAGAAAGAATATCAAATATAGTTCCAAATCAATATCAAAGTTTCTGATCTGGGTGATCCAAAAGTCAGGACGAACTTTAAAAATGAATAATTCGAAAACAAATAACAATAAAAAGACGGGGTTTGTAATAAACAGATGGAAAAGGAGCCGGGTTTTGTGTGACAACAAAACAAAAATAATTCTGTTGGTGACCAACAGATGGTGGTATAGTTTTTTTATTTCACCAAAAAAGGATTTACTAATGAAAAAATGTCGACAACTTTCAAGTCAGCTTAATTACAGTTGATTATTTAAAAGCTCAATGGGCTGTCCATCATTCAGAAGTACTGCTGTGAGACGAGTCACCACACCGTTCTCAGCATTTAGTAGTATATCTTACGTTATGGCAGATATATTTTGGCGGAAGGTAACTTTCAGTGATGCCAATTGGTCGCGGTACACTTTCGACTACAAGAATGCCCACAGCCAAAAGTCTCAGTGTTAGATCGGGAAATCTTGGAGCTCATGCGTGATTAAAGTATCGACTGATAATGCGATCCTCCCCCAGTGTTGAGCATAGCAGGTGTTACACGGGCTGAACAATATGAGGTGATGCTCCATCTGGCATAAAGGTGACTGTTTGCAGTTCAGGAATAATGTTGTTCTGCAACAGTGCTGCGTATCGCTTTCCAGGGACAGAAACTGTTTTGAAACCCATCCGGAAAAAAAAATGGGTTAATTATGAAACAAGCAGTGAAGCCACATCAGATTAGGCTGTTGCAAGGGTTCCTCAACGAATGCATTTCAATTTTCTGTGGTCTACACTCGACAATTGTGGGTGTAAAAAGCGCCAGAGAGTGTGAAATGAGCTTCATTTGCCCAAAGCGCAACGTGAAGCTAGTCGTGCTGCTTTTCCATTTTACTGAATTCCACATTAACAAAATCTTGGCTAGAGTCGAAATCATGTTTCAGTTCTTGGTTATGTTGCAACTTGTATGGATACCGTTTCAGAGTTATTCGCAGTATTCTTCAGACCCTTCCGTACGACACTCCTGTCTGCCTCGAAACTTCTAGGGCACTGCACTTCCCATGTGCAGAAAACGCCGACATGGATTGTACTGTATGCTCCAACAGCAGAGGCTGCTGAGGGACGTAAGCCAAAGAACCTGTAGCTTCAAATTTCTTCATCATTTTGTTCAATGCAGTAGACGTTATTGGTCCTTTGTTATCTCGCATACCCTTCATTTAGCGATATGTTCGCAATGCCGCAGTGGCACTTTCCGAATTCTCATAATACAGTTTAACTAAGAGGGCTTTCTGAACTATGGATAGCATTTCGATACATATAAGCTTCGACTATCATTACCTGCTGTAGTTGCTCATTTTTATAGCGTTTGTTGCTTTGCATAATCCTACATCAGAAATCCAACTGGACTATCTGTTGGCTACAAACAGATCTATTTTTGTTTCGCTGCCACACAAAACCGGGTTTCTTTTCCATCCGTTTAGTGCAAACCACATCTTTTTATCTTTATTCGTTTTCGAATTATTCATTTTTTGAGTTCACTTTAACTTTTGGATCACCCGGTATATAGCATATTGATATTTCAGAATTATGTTATTATCTTGAGAATTTTAACTTAAAATAAACTTTAAACTATCTACCAGTTTCTGTGTTTTTAAAGAATATTTTCTATTAAGCTTTACGGCTCAAAAATATATTATATGTGGTTTACTACTTTAAGGAAAAGTCAACAAGCATTTTAATTCTGTAGATAATAATAATTAGTAGATTAATTCTGTAGATAATAGGGTAAATCTATTAATGATTATTTCCGCGTCCAAACTATTGTGTAATTTGCTTTCCTTTGAAAATAGCGCAGAAGTGTCTAAGTTCTTCAGTCAATGAATTTTACCATCTATTCAGAATGAGCTTCTGCTATAAAATGCACATTTGAGTGATTAATAGCACGCAGACCACCTCTATGAAGTTCACTACGGTTGTCATACACTTTATCATAAATCTTGTTTGATGTTAGAATCTAATATTCATGCTGTACAAACATT
>JAPMOQ010025976.1:70654-81836 GCA_026543055.1 Argiope trifasciata | reverse complement strand
TAAACCTATAACAGCATAAACATAAAACTTTATTAGTTCGCCATATTTGCTATAGATGGCAGCACGTTACCGCTTGACAATTTAAGTAGCCATTATGGCGAACTAATAAAGTTTGAAAATATCCTATCTGCAACTCCGAACTGCTCGATCGTAGCGCTTCAAAACCGGCTCCAATCGATTCCTCGTGGCCAAAAACCCCAGACCCCCAAGTTTACCGGAGTTTATTAATTCTGGGGCGATTTTCGACTTGGCAACCATTCCTCGTATTATAGTATTAGATAAATTGATTATAATAACACTTATTTTTTAAATTATCGCAATAAATAAGAAATTTTTGTACAAACAATATTCTGCAATTTGAATATAGAAATTGTAAATAATTTTTACGTCAACAGAAAATAAAAAAAATAATATTCCTCTTAAAATAAATTCTGTAAATTTGCTGCTATTCACTAATCAAGAGAAAACAACAAATTTTAAATTACAGATATTAATGATTACAGATAAGGTAATAATGATTTATTTTTACTATTTAATAGTTTCAATAAGTAATTTATAAGTAATGAAGAAACATTTATGAGGAGATTATTACATTATTATTATTTATTATTACATGAGAACTGTCGTAAATAAAATGATTTTAATAACACTTATGTTTAAATAATAAATATAATAAATAATAAATATATAACTAACTTTACATATAGAAAATGTAAGGCATTCTTACATAAACAAACAAAAATCTTCTGCAAAATTTTTATTTAGAATAAACTTTTAAAATATATGTTGCAGTTCACTTGTAACATTTTCAAAGTTTATTTTCTAAAAGTAAGAAATTTTTAATACTTTAATAGTCAAATATAATGTGCAACAAAGGTTAATCATTTAGTTGAGGGGTATAATAAATAATCAGGTATAATAGAGACCCATTTGATTATCATGAACTAAATGATTATTTTTTTTATTTTCTTCTTCTTTTCTTACAGTATTAAAAATGAAAAAATAGATGACTTAAATTTATTCAATCCTTATTAGATTTACATTCAGTACGTTATTATATAACACAGATATATTCAGTAACATAAATTTATTCTGTTGCATTAAAGGGACATAAGACTGTGTACAAAAGTATTTTGACGATCTTTGGATATGGAAACTGGAAATTGAAAAACATTAAGCTGTAAACTTTACTATCCGGTAAACTTTACTATCTATAAGCAAAATCAAAATAGAACATTACTCATTTATTTCAGTTTTGCGTCTTATACAGTATGAATGTGCTGGCTACATTTGCATAAAATAGTCTTACAATCAATGAAGTTTACGAAAGATCGAAACTTTGTACCGTACATTAAATATATTATAAGAAATATTATATGAAATTAAAATTATTACAAGAAATATTTGTACCGTTGGACATCGAAACACATGGGTTAGAATCAAGTTTGTTTATTTAAGTTACATTTTGGATTTAGTTGACTTGAAGTAACTCAAAATTCAAAGTCACAACTTGTAAACTAATACCAGTACTAGAAGTACATGTACTAATACCAGTTAACTAGAAATGACTTATTGTAATTAAACACGACATTCATACTACTATGTAAGAATGCAAAAGCAAGAAAATACTGCCATTATTTGACCACGGGAAGCAATAAGGGATAAATAAGTATATAAGAGTAAGGGAAACCGTATCAAATAGAGCCAGAAACTGTTATCTTCTTTTAATACAAACCAGACATTTGAAGACTAAAGAAAACAATCAAGGATAAATAGTTGCAAATGTTGCAACATTGTGCCTCTAATTAGAGCCAAGTTATTAAAATCGATAACAAATATAAATTTCCGTTTCGGACGGAAGTTCTGCTTTTTTTTTTAAACAAATGTTACTCTTTATTCTTTTATTAACAGTGCGTTAGAAAGGCATATCATTTTTAGTTATTCATTGCTACAAATAATCAGGCAGTGCGTAAAGTAAACTAAAGTGGTGTTTATAAGAAACCCAATAAACACAGGAAGATATTCATATATCAGTTTCTGCAGGTATTTGGGAGCACCATGAAACTATTATTTGGGTTTTTATTTTTGGTGGTGGTACACGCAAGGCAAGGTAAGAATGGCAGTTTTACATGATTGTGTTTATACTTAGAATGGAACACTTTACCAGGTAGACTGTTAGATATGGAGGCAAGAAATTTGGAACTTGATTATTTCTTAGATAATAAATGCTGATAAAAAAAAATTTTCTAAACAAATGATATGATTCTTAAATAATCCAGAATGCGCCAAAATTGTATTGTATTCAGTAACTTCGTATAAACTATAAAATAAAATTCATTTTTAAATAATTAAGAATGAATGAAAATTGTATTGCTGACGTCAATAGCTTTGTATAAATTATAATAAGAAAATTGTTTTTGTAATGATTAAGAATGAACGAAAATTATATTTGCTGACGTCAAAACTCCTTTTAAAATAATAAAGAATGAACCAAAATTGTTTTGCTTTTCGTCAGTAACTTCGTATAAACTATAATATAAAAATCAATTTTTAATAATTTAGAAGAAACCAAAAAATATACTGATTTTCGCCTATAACTTTGTATAAACTATTAAACAAAAATTATTTTTAAATAATTAAGAATGAACGAAAATTATATTTTTGACGTCAATAACTTTCTATTAATTATAACACGAGAATCGTTTTTTAATGATTAAGAATGAACCAAAATTGTAATGTTTTTTGTCAGTAATGTATAAAATATAATACAAAAATCATTTTTAAATAATTAAGAATGAATGAAAATAATATTTCTGACATCAATAACTTTGTATTAATTATAACACAGAAATCGACTTTTAATGATTAAGTATGAACCAAAATTATATTGTTTTTCGTCTATAATTTCGTATAAATTATAATTCAAAAATCATTTTTAAGTAATAAAGAATGAGCAAAAATTGTATTGATGACGTCAATAACTTTATATAAATTCTAATAAGAAAATCGTTTTTTAATGTTTAAGAATGTATTAAAATTGTATTGTTTTTCATCAATCAGTTTGTATAAACATTAATATAAAAATTATCTTTACATCATTTTAAAAATACCTTTTAAATTATAATCTACTTCCATTAAAGCGTTTAAAAAATTATATATTTTTTCTTTATTAATTACTAAATCAAAGAGAGAAAAGAAAAGCTTGAAAACATGTGTATCAGTTTCGAAAAATCTGAATGATTTCTTAAAAACAAATTATTTATTTCTACATTTTTAATTCCGTAATGTTAATAATATTGTAGTGCCATTTTTATTTTCATTTATTACTTCTGACATTTCTTTTATTTTCGTATTCTTATAATATTAATTTCTAAGAACAAGCATTTGAATTTCCTATCTTAAGCTTTATACCCCATAATATTCTTAATTTCTTGTGCTAAATATACATTATTCTCAGAAGAATATTCGGAATTTAAAGAATAATTTATTATTTTTTATCATTCTTTCATAAACACTTATAGCTTCTTGGTAAGAACAATACTTTATTTATTCTTAGTAAAAGTCAGAATTTTAAATTAATTAAAAATTATAATTAATAGTGAAATTCTGAAATATCAAAATCTTTTAGACATTTTGAACTGTTAAATCGATAAAATTCGATAGTTCTAATAAGTAAGGAAATGAATGAAAGTTGCTACAAAATTTTATTTTTACGAATATAGGGAAAAAATCCTGATTAATAAAAGAGTTGATACTCAAAATAACTTCTTTGCTCTGATTAATAGCTTTATTAAAACTAATTTCATAATCTATTACAAAAAAAAATTTCAACATACTAGGAAGCTAAAGTAAAATCTTTATAGTTTAAGTGTATGCCTTCGAATTCCATTCTTAGACAAAAATAACGATATACTACAGATCGACGTAACCACAGATAATTATTTCATTATTTTCTTGTGATTCAGAAACAATATTAAAGTAAGAAATATTATAAAAATAAAATGATTTTTTTTAAATATATCATTGTAAAGATTTGGAGTTTTTGCGCAAATGCCAAAAGATTTGTCAATCTACAAAAACTAAACTTTATCATCTGCAGTTTAAGCAGAAATGAAGAAATAAATTATGTTTGCAAGATGACTTACTAAATTTAGCGATTGAGTGTATACATTTTGAATTTCATTGCAACGATGAAATATAAAGTTAAAATCATGCAAAAAAATATTGTTACGAATAGATACAAAATTCAGGTAAAATTTTATCAAATTCGGAAACAGTCTGTTTTTAATTAAGTTATATTAAGTTCCGTTTTAAAGCAATACTCGGGCTATTTCGGGGTGGACCTGGTAATTTTGAACCGTAGTGAGATGATGAGGACGACACCTGAGCTGGAATCGGGTAACCTGAAACCATTCGGTTCCAAAGCCAAAATGGAAGGTGTGTGAAATTTATTTTTGTGCAATTATAGGGTCTTAAATTACTGCGGAAGAATATTAAAATTCAGTTTAATTTTTAATTGCTAAAAATCTATTTAAAATTTCAAAAAAATTCCCTATTACGTACAACTTTTAATCTTTCAAAGTATATTTATACCAGATACTCGGGAGTATACTCTATGTGTTTTAGGTGCGTTTATTCCTGGTCATTTGAAACTGAAATTTGATTCAGAACTACAATCATAATCACAAAATCACATATCAAGTTTGATACTTTTAATATGTTTCTGAATTATCACGGTTGCATGTTTCTAAAAGTAATGGCAGATGGCTTATTTGATTTGTTTCCAATATAGGCAGGTTTATCTACACTACAAGTGTTTAACCTGTCTATGGAATTTTACTTTCCTAACTCTTTTCGTGCTATAATGATCGCGTTAACTTATATTGGAATAACCGATCAGACAGATTTCCTCTGAATAGATTTTGCTACAAATTTAATCGAAACCTACCAAAATTGATGTAAAGACCTATATTAAATTTCATTCATCTAGTTCAAAGCATTTTGAATTATATTTGTCAGAGATAGATATATGGATAAGCATAATGCCAAAAAAGGTTCTTTACCGAATTTGATGTCTAAAACGAGGAGATTCATCAAAATTTCGTTTTCGAAGATTTTTGACAATTACAATACTTTTTTAGATATTTTACTAGCTGGTATCGCTGCAAAAGAAATAATCTTGTAAATATCGTTTGGAATTTCAAATAATTATCTTGTTTAATTAAGAATGATATTTATTTTCAATGAATGGATTCATTGAAATTGAAGGATATATAAAGGAGAAGCATAAATAGTATTTATTCTATTTTTATCATTCTATTCTACAAACAAATATTCATTTTGATATATTAGATTTATGTATTTTGTTTTAGAAATGTAAAGCTTTGTGCTCTTTCAGAATGGTAATGAATGAAACTATTTATTGTATCTCGTGATTCGTTTAATATTCGTTTTGAATTCTCAAGTATAATATTAGAAAATGTGATTAAAATATTTTCTTTTAAAATTGATTAAACATAGAAAATATATTTATACCATAAAATCTTTAATATAATTGAAAAGATAATTTTTTGAAAACTAAAGATGATGCAAAATTATTTGTACTATAATATTTTCAGAAATTACCAAAAAAAAAAAAAAACTCTCCAATTTTATTAAATGTTTAGTTAAAATTTCGAACTTATAGGATTGCTTTCCGTAAGACTTTCTTGCACACTTTCTAACAAAATATTATCTCAGAGAAAGACATTGCATTTACGTACAAATAGCTCCGAAATATTAATATCTGGCTTAAATTTAGCTTCTTTACTGAATTTGTTGTGTCTCCTTGGCGAGTTATTTGGCGGTTAATCTATGGTTTATAGATGCGGTAAATAGATCTGAACATATTTTTTAAACTTTAGATGATTGTTTTACGCCTTTAATACAATTCAAGTAATTATGCCTAGATTTTTGTAAATTAGTCAATTCTAGCGATCGATTTAGTTGAATGGAATGCAGATCTTTTTTAATACAATAATGTCTATGAAATATTATTCTGTGTCTTGAATTTGGCATCTTTATTGAATCTGGTGTGTCTCCTTGGCGAGTTATTTGGTGGTTAATCCATGGTTAATAAATGCGGTAACTAGATCTGATTTATTTTTTTTGTAACTTAGGTGATTGTATTGTGCCTATGGCCATCTCATTGTAAAGTCTCGATCTGGTCCGATCAAATAAAGGGTAGCGTTTTAAATTAATTACTTTATTTACAGTTTTAATTTACAGAAAAAAATACTATTTATCATCTAGGTTAAATGAAATGTCCATGTGGAACACCACAAGAATAGTTCCTCGAGATAATTCGGAGAAACTCAGAGAATAGCTGACCAGCCGTCTAAGTCTCGCGTAGGTACCGGGGTTAGCTCCAGGAATCCACCTAATTTCTCGGGTGGAATATTCTCTCCAACGCTCGGCGTCTCAGTCCCGGTTCTCAGTCTCGGCTCTCCTTTTCTCCCCAAAAACCTCACCTTTTTCTCTCTTCCTTGGACACTGCATCTCCTCCCCATTGGAGCATTTGGGCTGCCGATTCTCCAATCGTCGTTCAGCAAAATTTCAATGGTCTACCGTTGACCGCAGGAATGTTCGTGGAATGTTCACTAAGGGAAATAAAGCAGGCTGCACATCCGTGTCGCAGACACTATTAGTGCACGGGTGGTCCTTTATCTCGACTCCCTCTAAAGGGCTAGATGTCCGTTCTTAGAAGGAGGGTTCTCCACCTGTCCTACGGTAAGTAATTACATCGCCATAAAACGTTGACATTGAGGAGACCACTCTGGAATTGGCAATTACGGAGCGTGTGAAAAAAAGAACCCACCATGATCAGGCCGGGAAGAAGCTAAATCGTTACATCGTAAGTTCAAGTAACAAGTACTCAAAATTTTATCGGAATCGTATGATCGGTACGGCAGTGCATAAGAAACATACAAACAAACATTTATTTTTATTTATATAGATATACGGGATATAAAAGACTAATTTCTACTAAGTTTTTGTAAATTTTTGTGTTACAGAGCGTTGCCGAGAGAACCAGCATTTTGACAGCTGTGGTACTGCTTGTCCCTTGACTTGCGACAACCACTTTTATCCGGAGGAACCTTGCGAACGCATCTGCATTCCCGGCTGCCAATGCGATGAGGGATTCGTTCTCACGAAAACAGGTGGTTGTGTGAAACCTGAGGATTGTCCGGTTATAAGTGGTGGTAAGTTGATTTAGGAATTCGAATCAAACAACTCAAAAGTACTAATGAGAAAGCCCATATTGAAAGCTTACGAAAAAGTTCATGTTTCATCTAATTACAACATGTTAATCAATCATAGAATTCAATATCAGTAAACAGTTTTGCGCTTAAAATTTAAAAAATACTGCTCAAAACAATTAAAAGATATAGAGATTGTGGACTGATCATGCACTTGGAGAATTGTTTGAATGATTGATACATTATCGACAGACGTAGAATGCTACATAAGGTCATAAAAAACGTTTGTTTGGCAGAAAAAAAATGCGCTTTATTCAGCCTTTAGGTACAAAAGAAAAAAAATTTATACATATGAAAAAAAAAAAATGTTTCCTTAAAACAAAATCGTTTCCAGCTCGGAGAGTGATTTCTCTAGACCAGAGGTGTCCAAACTACGGCCCGCGGGCCAAACCCGGCCCTCCAAGTAATTTTATCCGGCCCGCGGAGGGTTTTAAAACATAATGATGTTTTCGCCCAAACCTTTTCATTTTCTTAAAGGTATATCGAAAAACTACGTGGCCAACAAAACGGAGTTGTTGTACTTGACCAAATACAAATGTCTATCGCGCTGTTAAGTTATAAGACTAAATAAAAAAATATATTTCGGTAACTCAAACATAAAAGAAATTTTATACGCATATGAATTTTGACGATAAGCAGTCTTATTGTTTTGTTGTAAATAAAGCATCAGCAATTTTGAGTAGTTCGCTTAAAAAAGCACTTAAGTATAAATAAACAAATATCGTTTTGATTTCGATAACGTTTTCATGGAATCATTGCACGCGCACAGTAGCGCACCTAGAACTTTTGCCGCCCGGGGCGGTCCCTTTGCAGCTGCGCTTTAGAAGTTGCATGAAAATATTTCAATTTATATAAAATAATTATATAATTATACTTTGTTTGTTTAGTATTTTGTATTTTCAAGTTACAATAAAATAGTATTAATTAATAGTATTTAATGCTACTTTACTCATAATGATATTTTTCAATTTGTATATACACGTGGCCCGTATAACATTGATCTAATTTCGATCCGGCCCGTGCCGCGAAAAGTTTGGACACCTCTGCTCTAGACGGTCAGCAACGAAGGCCTCGAATCATTTAGACCATAGGTTCCCAACGTGGGCGATAACGCCCCCTTGTGGGCTTTTGAGGCTTTCAGGGGGGTAGAAAAAGACCCAAAGAAAATTAGGGGGCATTGATATTTAAGAGGGAGAAGATTAACCAAACATAGTCTAAAAAAGAATTAAAAATCCCGCTGATAATTCATTTCTATCAAGTGTACGAAAATTCACATATTTCGATATGAGACTTCACTGTTGAGAGAAAGAGATACCTCTCTAGTATATACCACTCTGTGGCTGCATGCGCCAAAACTAGAATTCGCTGTCTTTAAATTTTATTAAAAATACTTTTTAATATAATGAAGTATGCGTTTTCATTGTTCTCTTAAACTAACGATTTATTTATTTAGAAAGCAATAGTTTATTATTTATTAATTCGTATCATCGAAACCCTTGCCTGTCCTTATAACAGATGAGCTAAAACTTTTATTCCATTTTTTTTTTTTTTAATAAAGAAGAGATTTAGTAGCTTTTCAATTCCAACCGTATTCTATAGTAATTTTTTTTAATTTAATTCTTGTTTTCACCATGCATTATGTATGATCGTATTTCCTTGAAATGGGAAGGGGGTGGTATTGAAATATTCACTATATAAGGGGGCACCAGTTCAAAAAAAGTTGAGAACCTCTGATTTAGATTATTCATGAGGAGCTGAATTGTTCTGTTCCACTCCTCCAGAAGAGCTTTTTTACGTTCCTGGGGAGTTTGTGGGGGTGGTAGGAATCCAACAATTCGTCTGCCTAGAATGTCCCAAACATGCTAAATTAAGTGCATGTCCAGAGGATACGCTGGCCAACCCATTCGAATGATTCCTTCCTCCAAAAGGAAATCCTTCACCAGGTTAGTATGATGTGGCATGCAGTTTTCATCCATTAACATGAAGCCATCTCCAGTTGTTGTAGCGTAAGGTGCTACAATAGGTCTCAAGATCTCATTTCAAGACTGGTCAGAAATCCATTTGGAATGATATGGAGATCGGTGCTCCAATCAGTAGTGATTCCAGCATAGACCACCCCTTTCCCACTGCCAAATCTTAAGGGCCGGTTACACGACCTGCACCAGCCTGTAGACGAGGCATGCGCTCCCCCTTTAACCCCTCTTGCGAGAAATTGGGCTTCTTTGATGCCTGAGTAAATTGTCGGTAGAATCGACAGGCATCAAAGGAAACCAGTTTAGTTTAGCTTAGTTATATTAAAGTCCCGTTTTAAAACAACACGAGGGCTATTTTGGGACGGACCTCGTTATTGTAAGCCACGGTCATATGACGAGGACGACACCTGAACTGGCACCCCCCCCCCTCTCCACACCACTCCACACCAACGGGAAGACGATTGGCCTTCTTCTTCTTCTTGCATACAGCCGATCACCCCGCCACCACTGAATGTAGCAGTATCGACAGGATTTGTTAAGAACGTGCAAGAGACGCCCTCATACGACGGTTCTTCGGTGGAATCGAGTCTCGAACCTGAAACCCTTCTGTTCCGAAGCGAGACCTAACCACCAAACCACCGCAGCCTAAAGGAAACCAGAAAACCACGAAAGAGATCTGAAGGGAGATCGCGTGGCTCGTCTGAAGCTTCTCCCGTCGTGTAACCGGCCCTTCACATTTTCGTGAATGAACGCAGGATTGTTTCTGATGGCACGTTCCCTCCATATGAAAATACGTCTATCATTAGGATGAACAGAAAAACAGAACTCGCCAGAGAAAAGAATATTGCACCATTCCTTTCTCCTCCAATTCACACGTTCTATTGCCCACTCCCTGCGGACAAGTCGGGGCATTGCTGTTAACATGACACATACCAATGGTCCCTGAGCATATAGATTTACAGCATGGAGGTGGTTACAGGGCAGTCATTTCAAACTTCGACGCTCAAAAAGTTTACTACACTGTCTCGCTTTTTTACGAAGATGACCACGGTAAGTATTGACAGCTAAGGCTCTTCCCATTCTACCATTAACGGGGATAAGCCCATGCCGGGGCTGGGCTTTCCTTCAACTGGTCATATGCGGGTTTTTTTCCCAGTTGATTTCGGTCAGTTTGTATTGAAATTGTATCCAAGGTGTTGTTGAAGAAGAATGGCATTCATATTTCGGTGATTAAATAACGGCCTCGATTAAGCGTTGCTGCACTTCTACGCTTTTGACCTGGTCTTCGGCCAGCATTTGCAATCCCTAAAATACGGTTCCAGACTCTGGAAATCACACTTTATTGGGTTTAATGTGTGTGTGTGTCAGTAACAGCCTCTGGATATTGGTAATCACTTTTGTCCAGCGTATATGTTATACAACTGCAAGTCATAATGTCGCGAGTTTTATCCTTGGCGGAATTCAATCTCCAGTTAGACGCGAAAACGCCACCCGCCATACTGCTATTTAGAGAACAAAAATTAGAAAATTGAACTCATATCATGATTTTTTGAGTGTGAAATAAATCAGTTTGATATGATTCATTCTTTAGAATAAAGATATGATGTTTAAAAGAATCCTAGTATAAGCATATATTATAGAATAATTAAAAAACAGTTGGTTGAAATATGCATCATCATGCATATGGACATGTTTAGTTCAGTACAAACTCTTCAATGTGCCTATCTTCTATATTTCCCCATTCGTTATCTATTTCATTAGCAAAAAAATCTCACATTAGTAATAAAATTTTTTCAAGAAATCGCGCTTTTCTTCAAAACCTCAACAAACAACGGAATAGCAAGTTCAAACCCGCTATAATGATTGTGTGTGTGTGTGTGTGTGTGTGTGTGTGTGTGTGTGTGTGTGTGT
>JAPMOQ010025976.1:38450-64061 GCA_026543055.1 Argiope trifasciata | reverse complement strand
ATATATATATATATATATATATATATATATATATATATATATATATACACATACACACACTGAAGTGACAAAAGTCATGGGATGACTATTAATATCGTGTCGATCCTCCTTTTGCCCGGCGAAGTGCAACAACTCGGCGTGTCATGGAGTCCACAAGTCGTTGGAAGTCCTCTGCAGGAATATTGAGCCATGCTGTCTGTATAGACGCCCATAATTGTGAAAGTGTGGATGGTGCAGGAGTTTGGGCACGAACGGACTTTCCGATGATGTCCCATAAATGCTCGATGGGATTCATATCGGACAATCTAGGTGTCCAGATCATGCGCTGGAAGTGTCCGGAATGTTCTTCAAACCAATCGTGAACAGTTCTGGCCCGGTGACATGGCGCATTGTCATCCATAAAAATCCCATCGTTGTGTGGGTACGTGAAGTCCATGAATGGTTGCAAGTGATCTGCAAGCAGCTGAACATAACCATTTCCAGTCAATGATCGGTTCAGTAGCACCAGAGGAGCGAGTCCATGCCATGTAAAAACAGCCCACACCATTATGCAGCCACCACCAGCTTGAACAGTGCCTTGCTGACAGTTTGGGTCCATGGCTTCGTGGGGTTTGCGCCACACTTGAACTCTATCATCAGCTCGTAACAACTGAAAGCTAGACTTATCTGACCACGCCATGGTTTTCCACTGGTCTAGGAACCAGTCGATATGCTCACGAGCCCAGGAGAGTCGCTGCAGGCGATGTCGTGCTGTCAGTAAAGGTACATGGAGTTGGTCTTCTGCTGTCATAGCCCAAGGAAGACAAATTTCGCCGCACAGTCCTATCGGACACGTCCCTCGTACGTCCCACATTGATTCCTGCAGTTATTTGACGAAGTGTTGCGTGTCTGTTAACATTGACCATTCTACACAGACGTCGGCGGTCTCGGTCGTTAAGTGCAGGTGGTCGCCCCCTGCGCTGTCCATGATGGGATGTGATGCCTGAAATTTCATACTCTCGGCACACTCTTGATACTGTGGATCTCGGAATGTTGAATTCACTAACGATATCCGCAATGGAATGACCCATGCGTCTAGCTCCAACTAACATTCCACGTTCGAAGTCTGTTAATTCTCGTCGTGCCGCCATAAATCACAAAAAAAACTGTTCACATGAATAACTTGAACACAAATGAAAGCTCTGGAAAACGAACTGCGCATTTATACTTTTTCGCTGCGATACTACTGCCATCTGTATATTTGCATATTGCTATCCCATCACTTTTGTCACTTCACGTGTATGATAAAAATTTAATTGAAGTTTTTGAACATTTTAATTAATTATCTTAAGGCTTAGGCAAAGGTTTGAAGAATTTTGTAATGTTCCCTTGCTTGGCAGTTTTTAAAAGCTCCTTCGTTGCTTGTTCACATTCTCAAAAACACCGATCGCAAAGAAGGCGGCTTATGTCAAAGTCCTCGGCGATATCATTTAACAACATACTTTAGGCAAAGTTGTAACAAGATTTAATTTACTTTTTTTATTACCATTTGACGGCCTTTACAAAGGATATTGGGTTGGATACCTATTGGAATCCTTTTATTATTATGTATGTACTTATTAGATCGGCGAATGAAGAAATTTTTAGCCGCGAATATAGGAATTGGGTAGCTTTTTTTCAATCCGCGAATAGTGAAAACGCGAATGAAGGAAGCGCGAATAAGGAGCTTTTACTGTATATCCTTTGAAGCTTTTCTTCCAGTGTCTTAACTTGCCATTGTACTGTCTTACCGTCACGAGAAAAACCCTGACCATGGTGGCTGTAAACAGACAAGTCTAAGTAAGAAGGGAAATAGGCATTAAAGTAGACAACATTTGGCTAACTGAGCGCGCTTTATTAAGAAAGGAATTCTTTTCACTTGTTTATATAGATGTGTTTATATGAGAATTAAATTGTAGATTAACTTAGAAATTCCTTATTATTTAAGCTTTAAAATAATGCCTTTCATAAGAAAGTCTTCAACTGTTTTTGTATTGATTTTTTTTTACATGAAACTGCTTTCTATTAAATAAAAACCACTGGATAATAATAAAATAGTTTGGTAATTTTTTTTGAAGATTCATGTGTCTTTAAGAGTGAAAAGCTTACAAAAAAAAGACTAAATTAACTTCAAAACTAAATCCCCCCCTCCATTTTACACTAGAATTTATGAGTTTTGAATTAGGTGAAAACGATAGTTTGAAATAATAAATTTAGGATTTAAAAAAATTGTTGATTTGGAACTGTTTGATTCAATAAATCTGTTACTGTTTGATATAAATAAAAAGAAAAAATACAAAATTCAGCACAAAATTAAAATATAAATAAATAAATAAATGGGCAACATTAAAGATAATTATTCCTTTCATATTCTTTTGTAAACTAACGAAGTATTTATCAAAATCTTTGGAATAACTCATACACCCTAAAATTGATTACCCAGTCGTCCATTGCACTTCATAGATATATTACATACAACGTAATATCCACAAATTATTGAAGAATAAATATTTCCAAAGAATTTTAATAAATTAAAATATTACTCAGTTATTTAATTGACATCGATTACTAAACTGAATATATAAGTAAAATTATTTTACTCAAAAATCCTGATATAATTTAGTTGATCAACCAAATTAACACTGGCAAAATGAGATTTCTAACTGGCGATTCTTCAAATGATGATACTTCTAACTGGTTCTTTTGACGCCAAAAGAAATAGAGCTTTCCTTCACCCCCCTTTTGGGGGTGATTACATTTTGTAATAGAACATCCCATTTTTAAGCCGACTGACCCCTACTTTTGGGGTTTTTCTTGTGACAGTAAGTCAATATCTATCATGCTCTGGACTACTTTTAATGTTGCTGTTCAGGCAGTTCTCAATTTGCATATCATTAAACATGTGTTACGCATTTTATCTGTTCAATTCTTTTTGTTTACATAACTCAATGGCAAAAATAAATAAAACTCAATAGAATTCCAATTTTGCATTTGTGGCATAGCCAAATACAAGTAATGTCCATACTGTGTGACTTTTTCCTTCCTAACCTTCATCAGTGTTCAGTGACTGCATATTTGGCAAGGTTTCTCTCTGCTATCTTTTTCCTTAGGTCGTTGGAGCATACATTTTAATGCAGATAGTTACTTAATGCAATAAATCAATACTAATTTCTTTTCATTGTCACTTTCAGAATTATGTTGAATTTTTTCCTCTGACAAATATTGGATTTCAAATAATTAATAATACTGAAAAATCTAAAATTTTTAATTTGTATCGATTGTATGGGGAAAAAAAAGTCCAGCAGGCTCAATAAAAAATAAAAATACTTTTTTCTGCAAAAAAGATACAAAACATACATTAAAAAAAACATAGTAAAAGCACATTTAACTCTTTTCTCTTCAGTCCCTCTCATATAAGGCCTATATTATTTATAATTTCCATGACAGAGAAAAAACTTGAGTCCCAATAGAGATATCACTAAAATTTCTAAATATTCTAGGCCATTTATTTTTCATTGCCAAGGTTGAAGTCCTTGATTTGGCATTCTTTCAGTCACCATTATTAAATTTGTAAAACTACCTTCCTTGCCATAAAACTCACTGCGAGGGAAAGCAATATTATAAATTTTAACCTTTTATTATACATTTATAATTTTAAATATTTCAATTATTAAAATACTTTTAAACACAGATAATGATAATTTATTTTATATCTTTGCTGTCATTTATCTCTTATTTTCCATTCTTCAATTGTTATAAAACACCTGTAGAATGTTGGTTTTCTTGGTTATTTCTTTTAAGACTGATGGTTCATAAAATGAATATTCATGCAGAATGTCTAAAGTGGTTGGTTGGGTTGTGTTTTCTGGTGCAAGGGCCATATTTGACCATGCTGTGCCAAACACGAGATTATTGTCCAAAGTGATAATTTATAATTAAGGATTTGGCAGAAAACTATGGTAATGAATAAAGTAAAAGAAATGGATGCACTGCTTTAAATGTGCAACTCATGCATAATCAAATAAAAATTTGCAAACCAAATATGTAAATAAATATTTAAGATGTATATTGATAGAAAGTTTTCTGAACACTAAACATTCCAAATGTGTTTTGATATTGCATCCTACTTCCATTATCATATCCAGCATGACTTAATGTTGTAGAGTTATTGTATTTCTTTAAATTTCTGTGGACAATTTAAAAGGAATTAAGTTATTAAATTCTATTGAATATTATTAATCTTTTACTTAATTTAATGACAATCTTTGGATCAGCTGTGGGTAATAAACTTAAACTGAAATATTACCACAATAGATATTTTTGAAGAGCTGAAATATATTATCAGACCAAAACAAAAAGAATATTCAACCATTGTTTTTTTTTTAAATGTTCTAAGAGTCTAACCTGTCATATGATTAACTTTATATAGTGAAGATAAAGTATATGTTTTTGAATTCTGCCCATGAGGTCAAAATTTATGATTATTGATGCCAAAACTACACATCAAAATTTATTATACTTACTGTGTTTTGGAATTATTATGTTCATATACATAGAATAGTCTCTAATTGGTTGATATGGAAAGAAATTAAAGATTTCTTTAATTCTAGAATAAAGATAATATACTGAAATACTGTGTCATTACATTCAGATATGAAGAAATAGTTGATCGGTAGACATTCAGTTCTAATAGAATAATTTCAAAATTTGATACAACTCTGGAATTCTAGCAATAAAAACAGGGTAGAGGGAGGAAAAAAATGAATGTGAACTTGGAATTTTCCCTATGTTTAGGGGATAAGCTGCTACTCATTATAGCTCTGAGAAGACCATTTCTTTCTAAATTTCCTCCTAGTTAGTGGTGCTTCAAGATGCTCGCTGAACACAAATATGATTATTCCATTCTGGAACCCTGATAGTTCATCATTTTAATTTACAGCTTTTGGAAGTGATAAAATGCCTTCTCGTTTTAAATGCAATTTGAGAATACTACTAATAAATAGTTTAATATGCAATCGGTCAAAATCATGATTTATTACTAAAAGCTGACAAGCATTATGTAAAAAGCTATTAAAAAATACTTTGAAATAATAAAGTTTACTGCAAACCCAGATAAATAAGCTGCAATTGCTTTATGTATTTATATTAGACAAATATTTAAAAATATTTCTTTCAGTTTAGTTTTTACTTTTCTTCCTAAATTTGATTTATAAATAAGATACCAACTATTAAATTAAAAATTTCATAATTATTCTATTTGATTATCAAAATCTTCAGAATAATCATAGCATTTTTCTCTTCTTTTGCAGATTTCATGAAGCTATTTCAACATCAAAAAGTAATTTGGTTAGAAATCACTTACTGCTTCAAAACATGTAAAAAATTTGTCACACTGAAAAATAATTTTATCTAAATATCAATAGTACATTCCAAGATAATTCTTTGAATAAATTTTTCTTTTGGATGAAAACTTTTATTTTAGATTTGGTAATGCTAAAATTGCTATCATTAAAATTCAATAAAATTCTTTTTATTCTAGGTGCAGACCAAATTGTTAAACAAAATTTAAACTATTTTTGTTTAGCTTTAAAGTTTTTTTTAACTATTTGCAACTGTTACAAATTTTCAAAATAAATATTAATTTGCTTATTGTTTTAAAATATAAAAATAATTATTTAAAAATATAAAATGTTTTAAACTATGGTTATATTCAATAATATCTGATTTATTTTTAAAATATTTTTGATAAAGAATTATCAATTTGATTATTGAGTATTTCAAATTCCTAATAGTCTATTAAACCAAAAGTCACATCTTTCAAAAAGTAGTTAAATTCTATTAAAACCGAATCACATTTTTCTACTTATAATCACTTGCGATTCATACACAAGGGAAAGCTTTAATCAAGTTGTAGCAAAAATGTTTATTTCGCCATTCTCTTCATAACAAAGCAAGACATATTTTTTGCAAATAGATTATAGAGAAAAGGTATCAATGACCCTTTGTGCAAAAATTTATATAAAGTTCTGACATTCAAGTTTCAGATTTAGAAAGCAATCCCCTCCTTTTTCTTTTCTAATTAGTAAGCCATTTTAATATTTTGTTCCCAAAAAATCTTATATTAAGTTTGCAATATAATTGTGCTACGTGATTTAACTTGGTTACACAGGCAATTTACATATAGCAGTCCTTTTTCACCTTCAAAGCAATATATACCTCTAATCTGTCAGTATTACAGCACAGGTGTTAAAAAAGTTTCTATCACATTCCAATGAGATGAAGATCTCTTTAATTAAGAAGATATCAAAAGCTCAATTATGTTTGCTGATATGTTGTATAGTTTGAAATGAAATGAATTTTTGTATGGATGATGCCCATATCACAAAAGAAAATCACAGTAATTATTACATATGCATAAAACATTAAACTCCTTTTGATATTAAGTTCTAAAACATTTTTCTTTTTATCATTGCTTAGAAGGAAGTTATAACCATTTGTAGTAGGTTCAATCATTTTAAATAATCTTTTCTTTCAGTTATACAAAATATTATAAATACTCAAAATCAAATTTCAGAACAGAACAAAAAAAAAAAATCGAAATTTCTTTCAAACTATTTCATTTTAGGAAATATAAAATTATTCTCTGAATGTATTTCTAAAGCAGAATGTAGAAGAAAAAGTTAGGATTTTAAAATCTGCCTTTCATTAAAAAAGAAATAATGCAATGGATATCTTTCATTACAAATTAAGATGCCAAAATAATTGAATACATTTTCTTTAACTCAAGTTAATGTAATAAATATAGATGAGGAAAATTAGAAAAAAAATGAATTGTAAACAAAAGAAAATATATTCCAAACATTTTAATTAGTCATGTATTTCTTTAAAATGAGTCAAAATGCATCAATTAAGAAAATCATCCAGGATACAAAATCCAAACAAAAAATAATAACATAACAGTGCTTAAAACAACTTTAATATCAAATACATATATGAGTGTGTATATATACAATGTAATTCAAACTACAGATATTAATAAGACTCAGCTAGCAATCATTAGTATAGGGTTTGACACATAATACAGAGATATTAAAATAACAACACCCTAAAAGCAAAGGATAAATAGTCAAATATAAATGTGCCCGATTAATATATCAAAAGTATATATGAATAAAATGACACAGAGCACATTTAGCAGGAAGCAAGCTTTCGCTTCTGCATCTGCAGTTCAAACCTCCGGTTCACTCGAACCCCACGCAGCACTTTCCTGGATTCAACTCTAAAATTAAAAAGTACTCTCCATCAGTTTATAAAGAATTCATAATTTCTTTTCAGCACATAAACTAAATAGATTCTTAAAAATACAGTAAAAATTCTTTATTTGCGGGGTACACGTTACGCGAATACAGAAACCGTGAATATGGAATGGTAATTTATATGGGATTATAGGGGATACGTAGGTAGGTGATAAAATAATAATAATAATAAAAAAACATTTATATAAAAAAATCAATTTAATTGAAGTTTTCGAACATTTTGATTAATTATCTTAAGGCTTAGGCAATGGTTTAAAGAATTTAGTAATTTTCTCTTGCTTGGCAGTTTTAACCGCTCCTTCAATTCAGACTAATATGCAGCAGTCGCATTAGCAATTTGACTCTGAAAAATAAGACTTTGTTCCATAGACAGATCAATGTTCATAAAGAAATTGCAAAGCTCATTTGCCAGTCTTAAACCTTCACTAAGGTTTTTCAAATTAAATGTCACATTTCCAGTGCTTGTTGAAGCCTCTTCTTCAGTGGGCTGTGAATTTAACATTTTCTCCAAGTAGGTTTCAGTCAGATCTTCATCTTGCAATTCAAGCAATTCCTGAATGTCACTTGATTCTATCTGTTCGTACCCTTCTCGTCCTATTCCATTCGCGATTTCGGCCATGTTTGCATTTAACAACATATTTTAGATAAAGTTGTAATAAGATCTGTTTTACTTTTTTTTATTAGTCCATTAGTCCATTTGACAGCATTTACATAGGATATTGGGTTGGAAACCTATTGGAATCCTTTTATTATTATGTATGCACTTTATTAGATTCGTGAATAATGAAAACATGAATGAAGGAGGAGCAAATAAGGAGCTTTTACTGTATTGGTATGTTATCTCCTTGATTTAATCTTATGTTCTGTTATTTTAATAAAATGTAATTGAGAATTGTGTCACACAAGATATGCTCTCCTACTGATTTTCTAGTATATTTCTGTGATATGGCACGTGTTTTTAAAATCTTAATAACATAACAAAGATAATCGTATGCTGCTTTATAGAGATTTGCTTTCAATAGATTGATTGGATTCAAAACTTGCCAAGGATCCAATTTATTACTACTCTAAAACCAAAAAGTTGAGCTAGTTCTGTGTGTTGAATAAATGAATGACAGGAATTCATAATTTTTATATAAAAATTACATATTAAATATTTTTCACAAGTGCTTTTTTTTTTAACTGCATTTACATTGCATATAAATACATAAACCAAACTACAAATGGATTTAATTTTAAATTTAATACACATTTACAATAAAGGTGATGAAAACTAAATTTTAAATTTCCTCTTACTAGTTTATTGTGTTTTTAAAACATAACACTAGCATGCATGTTAATGCACAACTTTTAGATGGACTTTGTTAAGAACTTGTTTATTGTAGTTTTTATTTATTTAAACATACTTCTAAAAACTATATTTTTTAACATTCAGGAAACATAAAAAAAGGATTTATCAAAATCTGGCAATCAAATTTTTTTGACTGTTCAAATATTTTCTGTCTATAAAACTTTGCATATAGGAAGGAAAAAACTATTATTCAATAATTGTTCTCGATATATTAAACAAACAATAACCTAAACAACAAAAAGAAAACATTTTAAATGTCTTGTTTATAAATGCCAAATGCTTGATGTATTCCAAATGGGGGGGGGGGGTATTATTAGCACATACTGTCACAAATTTTTTGCATGAAATATTTCATTTCAAACATTCACATCACATTCATGATATAACAGCATTTAGTTTTCAGTAGATGATAAAATGTTATTTGATAAATGTCTTAATTTTCACAACTACTTTATTAACAAAAGGTGAATTCAGCTTGCCATGAAATTTTCAGCAAACAAACAAAAATGAATTGCAGTTGCCTTATATTATCGAGAGTTTATGTGTTTTCAATGAAAAATTTTATATCAATTCCTTCTTTTCCAACCAAAAAAAAATTATTATTATTATTTATTTTAAGTGCTGATTGATAATAAATAGAGATTGATTAGATTAATTTCCTTTCTTCTAAAACAGCAGATGGATTTTTTTTATAAAAAAACTTTTTTTAAAATGACTTACCTCTTTGTTTCTACAACTTTATTTACAGTTGCAGGCTTGATGGGGGCTGGACATATAATAGATGTGTTATTGGCATTACTTTCTGCCAAAGGTTTGATGGGTCCTTTGTGAGGCTTGTAAGGCAGTTTTTTTGTCAAGCTTGCTTGCAAATCAAACTTGAATCTTTTCTTTAAAGGTGTATTTTCTCGAGAAACATTCTTTACTGGTTTCTTTTCAACTAATAAATAAAAAATTAAGTGAAATGATAGTGTTACATTTTTTAAATACAACATAAATTTAAAACAATAGCTCTATTTTCAACTATATTTAATGTTTAAGGGATTAAAATTTAAAACTATACAAAACAAGGAATAAAAATGTTAAAAACACAAATTATAATGCAGTAAAAAGAGATTCAATAAGCTTTATTGGAATCAAAAATTTTATCGATTTTTAATAATCTCTAGTGATTAATTCATCATTATTATGATGTGAATTAATAATTGAAATAAAAAACCTTTCAGCATAATCATCTGCAGTTACATTTCATTTTCTTCCCATACCTTCATTCTTTGAGCACACTTTAATTAATTAGAAAATGCAAAAGGAATGGACTAAATGTTTCGGTGGAAACCTTATTCCTCTAAAATGTTAGAATTTTTATTCTAATCTTTACTGCAATTTTATGACATTTTGGTTCATATTTGATACATTTCCTAACAACCAATTTCATTTTAAGAATGCTACTAGAAGAAATTAAGGATATCTAAGAAATGTAACTAATGGATTAAAGTACCAATTTATTTCAACTCTTTATATATATATATATATAATGCAGCTTACTCTTTTCAGCTGAAATAGCTATTAAAGCTGTATCATACAGAAAAACTAATGGAATGATTGCATGCAAATTTAGTGCCTCTTTTAGATTATAATAATAATAAACTTTTAAAAACTCTCAAATGCAAGCAATATTATCTAAATTGATGAATCCTGAATGTGAAAAGAAGTACATACAGGATTTAAAATAAATTTAACATACTTAGTTTCATAAACAGGTTCTACCTTTTGTTTTCTTAAGGAGAAACAAATACATATAAAATAAGCAGTTTTGTAAACAATGTAATTTATTTTAAAGTCAGTTATTTAATATTTAATCTACACTAGTAGTAACAATTAAAAAATTTAATTATTACTATTTTAAACTAATTATAACTAAACTACAAAATAAACAAAATATTTCAATCAGAATAATATGGAAATATGGAGGAAATATTAAGAATGATTGGTTGTTTCATTTTAATTTTTTTAAATTCAGAAAACATTTATTAATGTAGCTGTGAATCCCAAATACCTTGAGTTTCCTTTTTCTTGGCAGAAGCATTCTCATTGCGTGATGCAGTGAATTTTTTGATGGCCACAGAGCGAGCTCCAAAAGAAGATGCATCCAATTTCATATCTTTTGTGGAAGTAATTGATGGAATAAATGGAATGCCTCCAAATTTATTGATGCCTTTGTTCTTAGAAACAATTTTCTGTAAGAAAATTTTAATCAATCACTGAATAACTAAGAAAATTAGCAAAAAGTAATACAATGAATTAGCTGAGAGTCAAAATGTCAAGTAATAAATTGACTTCATAATTTTCAATGCTATCAAAATAACAGAATAAATTAGAGGTTAAATTGCCTAATTTCAAATTTTGTTAAAATTATATTTCAATTCCTTTAAAGAGAAAAAGAAGGCCAAGTAAACAAATCTAAAATAGGAAGTGGGGACCCAGCAAGGTATCAATTTTATAAACTCAATTTCTTTTATTTTGTGGTGTAAGCTCTTGTAAATTGGTTTTTTTTCTCCATTAATAGCTTTAGAGACACACACACAAAATCAAGATCGTAAAAAAGATACTATCTCACACTCCCATACCCTTAATTGAGAAAAATCCTTTTACACTAATTTATTGATTTGTTGGCATTCCACCAGAAGTAAAAGATCAGATAATGCAAAAAAATAAATTTCAGCAAATTTTGCTTGAAAAAAAAAATCTGAATTTTCTAAATGTAGTAATTAAATTTTTGACTTTTTGAAATTCAGGTATGAATATCACAGGTATGTAGATAAGACACTGCTATATAAGATCACTGCACTTGCTGGAGATATCAAATGTGAGATCAAGTAACTCTGCTCCAATAACAGAAAATTCTTACTGTGGTAAAGATGCACAGTGACTGATGGTTGTAGTTGATATTCCATTTAAGAACTTCAGGCAACCATCTGTAGAATAGTATGCATACAATTGTAACAATTAACCATATTTTCAAATCTTAAAACCTCTTTATTTTCTATACTATTGCAATAGCAGCTATATAGATAATCCAGGATGCCTAAGCAGGGCAAAGTAATTCAGTTATGATTTAAACTTTCTAAAGTCAGCAAGAGTCATCTTAAATATGAGAAGAAAGAAAAATTGTCATATAATAAGCAGTTTTTTGCTGTACTGGATGATACAGAAAGTAATTAATGATCATATTTCAAACAACTCAGGGGAAATTGTACATATTTTTTGCAATAAAATCTGTTATTAGTCAAACACAGAGTTGAAATATATGCTGAAAAATCATGCAGTCTGCTTCATATACCTAGGCAGGGCAGGGGTAATTTTTTTATGGTTATTACTTCCCAATATAAAGATATTTTATTTGGAATTATAACTTACAGGATGAATCAGTTGCAGAAATGAAAAGATTAGAAATGAGAATCAAACTAAGGCTTTTAATAGTATTTTATCCCATTCTAGGATGCATAGTAAGAAAGTGCTGCAAAAGTTAAGTACTTTTAGGCACCTTATCCAAAAAAATTATGCTCTTTGGTACATTACACATACATAAAACCTGCATATTTTCTAATCTTAGATTATTTTCTGTGTCATAATAATGCTTAATTTTTATTGAAAATTTAAAAAATTTTAAAAATTTGAATACTTGTTTCTGTATTTTCATAATATTTTCTCAATATCTTCTATTGTAAAACAAATACCTTTTTCGTTATGAAGGAAACAAAAAAGGATAATAAAAAGGAAAAAAACTATCATTACCAAAAATTTAATCCATTTTTTTTTAATATTAACAAACAAAGACTTTTGATATTTTTCAATATTTCTTAAACAAAGTATCAGCTTATTTAGATGGATATATCATTTCTAAAATTGTTGCTATTGATGTAGAAGCATGTCATGACCAAAATTTTGTATTTGATTTTTACATGTGCAACAGCAAATAAGATTCAACGCAAATGGGATAGAAAGTGTAAATTTTATCCTGCACTCACTTCATTTATAAAGTTCGGTTTAAGCCTTATTAAGCTAAGAACTAAACATTCTGGAATGGTTACCGTTATAAGTGCCATATTCTAGAGTAAGTTTTTTAATTCCTTTTTCTTAATAGAATAGGTTAATACATCTATATATTCAGAAATGTTCAAGCTTTTAAAAAAAATGTCTTATTTGTAAATTATTATTTAATGTTTAAGGTATCTGATAACATTCAGAATGTATTTTTTTAAAACAAATATAGTTAATTTTGGATATATGGTTATATTCAAAAAGTTAGATTTTGAATGTCTAGACAAAAAAAGGGGGGGGGGGAAACATCCATATAATTTAAATGACAAAATTTGTAAAAATTATCCCCACCCCAAGAGATATAAAGCAAAAATTTTATAATTTAGATGTTTATCAAATAATTTGCTGATGGACAACAAAAGTTGCAGATGACATAAGAAATATTTAGTTTATATGAACAAATAAAAAAAATCGACATTTTTATTCATTCCTTTAAAATCATAATTAATTTTTTAAATTAATCAAGGTTAAGAAATTATTACTAAGACAAAATTTTCAACTTTTTTTTTCACATTATGAAGCACTAAAAAATTAGAATGTTTCTTAATGAATAGATTACTTATTTTCCATTTCAAGAGATGCAGAATATATTGAGAAATTTTTATTCCAAATCAGAATACAGATCATGCATTAGTGTTTTCTTCTTCTTTTTTTATGGACTTCCCCCCCCTTAAGAAAATTTTATCTAAGATCATGATTTAAAGAAATAGCTTTTAGATATAAAATAGCATTAAAATGTATGTAAATGCAAGAATAAAAATCAGTATAATTCACCAAATAATGACATTAGAAACAAAACAAAAAAAAAATCATATTAGTAAAATCCCTTTCATATTTGTTTAAAACATCGCACAGAATAATACATTAAGAATGATGACCGAATGCGTTTCTTCATTGCAATAAGAATAAAAACAGCTTTTTATTTCATTTATGCACAACATTTCACATGTGTTTTTAGAACTTCTCTCATCTCTGAAGTGTTTTATTTCTTTTACATGCCATACTCTATTCTTATATTTTGTTGTTCAGAGGTAATCTGCAGTTTTTAAGAACACTTAAAGAGTTGAACATAAAAAGTTACCACGCATAATCAAAATAAATCATTTGCTATTTACAACACTACATGTAAAAGAAGATCAAACATATTTTGAGTTGCAACCAGCAATTCGTTTTTTCGGAATGACTATTATAATTTTTCACTATGGGACTCCAATGTTGAAAAAACAAGTTTAAAAAAAAGTTCACTAATGATTATATTAACAATGGTTTATAACTCCTAAAACATGGGTTCCTTCACTGAAATGCTTCCTATCATTTATTTTCTTTTTTGATATATAGTCAACAAATATTCATGACTGTTATCAATTTAGATTATCCACCGAATGTGGAAACAAAAAAGAATATCTTCTGCACTTCTCGAGAAAATTATGCACATTTAAGGACTTTTCTTCCAAAATTAAGCACTATTAAGGTGTTTAGAAATGGTTTTCAAATTTAAGCATTTTTTAAGGATCATGACGCTAAGCAAACTGCACTATTATATGTACAAAACAAAACAAAAGTATTTTGTAATTCATTGGTTTTTTAATTTAAATTAAATAATCAATAACAAAATTTATTCCATTTTAAAAATAATGAAAAGTACCTCCAAAAAAAAAATCTAATCTCTTAAAAAATATATATATCTGAGCAATAAACTATGAGACACAAGCATTTAATTTAAGAACTTTTTTTTTTGTTAGATATTCAGAAATCAAAACTATTAATTTTTTTTTTTTCACATTCTCCAATTTGATATTAATTATTCTTGTCAAGAACACTGAATTATTTTTCCCACCTTCACTAGTTTTTATAAACTTCTTTTGGAATTTTAAAAGGGATCAAAGATTAATATTCTCATTTTATGTGTGTGTGATTCTTTTGATTAACATAAACCATACAACTAACATACCTTCGAAGCACTAGATTTTGCAGCTTGGCGATAATGAAGATGCTCCTTAAGCTTCTTAGCTGAATTGACAGCTTTCCTCTGTTGGTATTCATCAATTGATTCCATTTTGTCAAATTCCTTCTGATGAAGTTCTTTGAAGTCTGATAAATGTAATAAAAAAATAAAACTTGAAAAAAATTTATAGTAAAAGAAATAATATAAATCTTTCTTGATCATTGTTCTGTTATTCAGTATTTATAATAATTTAAAAATTATAATCAGATGTAAACTCCTAATACTCAGTATGTACAGTAAATAGGCTCTTAAACTGCAATTCAGTTGGATATTTCAACCTTAAAATCCACAAATTCAGGCAATGCATATCAAACACTGATTTTTTTAAAAACAGAAACAATTAAAAATAAATATTCATTAATTTAAGAAAGCTTAAGCATATGGTATAGGACTCATTACTTTTTAAAACTATATTTTTGTTAAATTTTTAATTGATTGCTTGATAAAATCAGTAAACCTAATTAACTTAAATAATTAAATTTTTATTCATCACTTTTATATAAAATAAGAAAATTTATATATGATGGTTCAAAATCTTGAAACTGATTATAGTTGCAGAAAAGACCAATTCCAAGTCCTGTATAATTGAAAAATTTCTTGTAATTTCATCACAATATTTGTCCAATAATGTTGAAAACTCAAACACCATATAAATGGAATGTGTTCTATGCTCATCTAAATAGGTTAAGAAGTAATATGAAGAAGTCTAAGAAATATTTCTAATGTTATGTAAATGAGGGATTTAATGTATTAAACCTTTAAAGCAGCAAATTAATATTTTATTTTAATATTCAAATCAAATACAAATAATTAAAAGTCCGAAAGAGTCAAGTTTTTCTATTTTATAAGCGTATTTTTCAAACTTTAAAGCAACTTTGTCAAATTTGGGTATCTTAAAGATTAAAACTATAATAAACATATTGGGGATATAGATGACTGTAAATAAGCATGTTTTCCTTTCTTCGGCACAATGCATAGTTATTTATATGACAGAGATGTCCACATCCCAAAGTAAATCTAATTTGCTTTTAATCAGTATTATAAAGCAATCATCTCATCAAAAAATTCAGTTATATTTGTAGACAAAGAAATTTATAGCAAATGGAAAATTGGCTTTTCTTAAATAATTTAAAACTCATAAATGCCCAGTATTCTATTTACAGGATAGTTCAGTTCCTAAACTAAACAAGCCATAGCTTCATTTTTTTTTCTTTTTATCATGTCTAACAAGGTAAGATATATTTATGAACTTCCAACCAATTTAAAACTAGCTGACTAAAATTTGAAATCAAATTTGGTTTTTTAAAAAAATGTTTGGAATTTTTCTGTAAAGTTCCTTTGAGATAATGCAAACAATTTCAAAGTATACTTCAGTATGTATCTAACAATTCTTTTTTACCTTCATTACAAGTTATCCTTTTTGGGGGGTGAGGGAGGGTGGATTATTTAATCTAATTCTGGTTTTACAGTTATTGTAATTTTAACAAATTAAAATATATATTTATATAGCAATTTTTAAATTATATTCAATCTTAAAAGAATTAAGAGAGAAGCAAATTGAAACACTAAAACTTAGTTACTTACTTGGTACTTTAACTTTGGATGCCGAAAGCACTCCTGGTGTAGTAGCACTTTTAACACATGATCCTTAAAATAAGTTTGAATTTATTAAAATATAGAAGATACAAACTAATTTAAAAATAATTGTATTTGTAAGAAATTATTGGAAAAAAAAAAACATTAACTTACTTGGGGACCTTTTATCTTTTGCACTTATAGAAAGGGGAGTGGCATTTTTCTTAGCTCGGAGTCCTTAACAAATACATATATGTGAGTACAGTTTCAATTATTGTGCATGATAATAAATATAATTAAAACAAATTTAAAATGAAATCGATTATCGCAAATTTCAAGTTATCATATGAGAACATTAATTTTTAAGTCATTATTTGCCAATTAATTTATCATTAACTACTTTAAACCAATTTGAAGCAAAAACGAGGCTTCTCTTCCTCCCCCCTCTCATTATATACTTATGATATTTCCAAATGATAAATATCTGTCAATAAATTCTTAAACACATTAATTTAAACAGAACTTTATGTAAACAATATTTTTGTAAACACAGACTGCTGTTTTTCTAATTTCTGTGATCATAAAAGTTTCATAATGGATTAATCTTAAAACAAGAGTGAAATCCTTCAATGTTTCTCACTTAAGAAAGAATGGATATTTTCCCACTGGTTAGTAAACACGAGTGAACATATTAAAATTAAATTAGTTAATTTCCTTTGAACAAAAAATTGCATTTCATGAAAATAACAGCTATGATGTCATAGTTCTGCATTAATCTTTTAAAAACACATATGCTGTTAAAGAAGCACACGTAATAATAAAGCAAAACTGGTAAAGCAGGTCAACTTTTTTTTTAAAACACATCTGCTTTCAAAGAAGCATACATAATAATAATAATGCAATACCTGTAAATAAACAGTGCAATTAAAAGATGTTGAAGAATATTGTCACTTATGCTTTATTCATTGCCTATGCGATTTTTCACTTCAATTTATTTAATTTTTTGCCTAATTATTTAAAATCTCGTAACAAAAACAGGACCATGTTCCCACATAATAATACATTTATTAAATGAATTTTTAGTATTATACAGAAAATAATACTTTTCAAAATAAAACAAATGTTAACTAAAATTTATGAATGCTTACCTGGAGTAGCAGTTCTTATAATTTTGGGATTAGCTGACAGTGGTGTAGCAGCCTTCTTAATGTTGGGTCCTTAAAAAAAATTGCTTATCAAAGGTTAGAATAGATATTCATTTAATAACAAAAGTTACAGCCAGCTTTCAGTTGTAATATTTTAAATTTCAGAAATAAACGATGACATCCAACTCGCATCATTAAGAAAATAATCAGAATTGAACAAAACAAATGGAATGTTTAATAAAGAGTAATGTTGGTAATAAGTGATATTAAATTTGAAAAATTCTGACAAATGGACAAGAAAATTAACGGTAGCTGATTACTGAAAAATAACAAAATATGTAAATTTTTTGTTTAAAATTATTCTAACAATGAAAAAAATTTAATTAAAAGCATAATTTTCTAACAAAAATCGAAAAACCTTCAAATGAACAAGCTCAGTTTATTTGTTGCTATAGGTTAATCAACTTACTTGGAGTAAGTGTTCTGATATTTTTTGGATTCACAACAAAAGGAGAAGCAGTCTTCTTTATATCAGACTCTGTAAAAGAATTAAAATTTTATTTTGCTGAAATAAAAAAACAAAACAATTTTTTTAAATTATCCAACTAAATTAATATAAATTATAAAAAGCCACTTCATATATTCATTACTTAAAATATGTGCTTAGTAGCACAGATGAAATAGTGGGAAAAAATAATATAAAATTATAAATTCAGTTTACATGAGATACAAAATAAATTAGATCTATTAAAACTTATTGTCTGCAACAAATAAGTAAACAAATACTTCACTTACCTATGCCCAATTTAATATACAGATTTTAGTAAATTTTCAAAACAAAGAAAACTGCAAATTACATTAAGTTAGAGAATATAATTTAAAAGGTTTCTTGCATCAATTTTCTTAAAAAAAAAATTAAAATAAAACATTTTTAAAACCTAAAGTTTTCATATTTCTTCAATTACCTCAAAAATAAACTGAAAGGAAATTAATTTGAGAAATTCAGAATGATAACACCGACTTCAAAATCTCATTAATGGATGATAAATACTTAAAGTTGTTTTAAACTTAACAGTTCTGCTTTTTGCTGAATTGGAAACAAATAATTAAAAATGCATTGCTTATAAATGCTATTTCTTCGAAATCTAAACAAGTTTACATAAAATCACTCTTGTTCTTTCAAAAAACTTTACTGCAGCTAGCATTCATAAACATTATTATCGAAAACACACAAAAAAATCATAATTCATACACTTTAATGCATCAATTTATTCATTTAAGTGAAGAAATAATTCATTATACAATCTAAATATAACAATGAAAGAAAGTTTTTTGTAAACAAGGGAAAATGGTAAGAGGCATGAGAGATTTTTCAAATCATACATCTGTATGAACAAAAAATGTATGTTTAAAAAGAAATCAGAATTGCAAAATTTGTGACATATAAAGATTTAAATTTACTTTAAGGGGGAGGGGGGAGCAAGCTTCACAAACTAAGGAAATTATTCATATTTACATTTTAAATCAGCCTCCCTCATTGTGTACAACTTAGTTTAGTTGAAAAATTGAAAATTTTATTAAATAAAAGCATTCCCCACCAAAAATCACCTTCATATTGATGGGGGGGGGAACTGGTTTTGGATTTTAAAAAAATATTCTCCCAACATGGACACAACATATCTCTTAAGAAAGAATAAAAGAATTTTAAGCCAGTGTCAGATTTAATGCTGATGGAGTGCCAGTTTCAGAAAATAAGTCTTTAAAGCTAAATCAAAAACAGCAATGCATTTAATTTTTCAGTCATAACAAAATATTTTCTGTAAAAATACATAAAAACCCTTTTTTTAAAAATTAAGATTTTTTCAGTTACTCAGATTACAAAATTTACTAACTTGGAGTAGCAGTTCTCTTCTTTTCTGGAGTAGCTGAAAATTCAAAAACAGGCTTAACAGGTTTCTTCACATCAGATTCTACGAAATTAAAATTGGTTAAATATGTAAAAATACATGAATAAACTAAAAATTTACAATCTTTTTTCCCATAATTTGGATTAACAAAATATACTAACTTGGAGTAGCAGTTCCTTTATTTCCTGAAGTAGCTGAAGATTCAAAAACAGGCTTTTTTATATCAGATTCTACAAAATCAAAATTGGTTAAATAAATAAAAATACATAAATAAACTAAAAATATGCAATTTTTAAAATTATTTAAACAAATAAAATTTACTAACTTGGAGTTGCAGTTCTTTTATTTTCTGGAGTAGCTGATAATTCAAAAACAGGCTTAAGAGGTTTCTTCACATCAGAATCTAGAAAATTAAAATCGAAATTTCCAAAATTAGAAATTCTAAACAAAAATTCTAATTCAATATTAATTTTTTTACAATTACCTAAAGAACATGCCAAATTCATGAAAACTATAGAATTGAAAAGAATCTAAACATTACATTTCCACAATAGCATTCAATATTTTAAAAAGTAATGAAATATAATAACTAACAGCACTAGTATGACGTTGCCCGCAGCATAACATCCAAGGGGAAAAAAATTAGCTTTAAATTAAATCTAGTCTCCCCCTAATATGAAAAGGCATGTTCTGCAACATCAATTTAGAAATTATCAAAAATAGCTATAAAACAATTTTTTATAGTACACATTCAAAAATTTAGACTATTAAAAAGGATATGACCAAAGACAAAACAAGCCATACAAAAAATATTCAATAAAATAGCTGTTTTAAAATTTAAAAAATATACAAACACAGCTGCATTGTACCCAAAATTTCATACTTGTTCATAAACTCTGTATAATTTGATATAATGATAATTTGCACTCTTCGTGAGATTTTAAAAAGAGACAGTTACAGGGGTGCACTTCCCCTAAGTTCATCATTTCTCTGATATTCGCTAACTGAACGCTTTTTTCCTTTTCAATTTCCTTATCGCAAAACAGACAAAGATTTTTGGCATTTAATATTTTCTGGTCAAGGTTTGATTTCCTTCTTTTGAGCATAATGAGATGTGAATCGTTTTTTAAAATCAGACATAAACAAAGAAATGTATTGCATACGCCTACCATAGCTCCTGTTATTTACACAAGCATAAAATAATTAAAATCGCAATAATAAAACTCCCTTAATTATTTTGATATATCATTAATGTACTAAAACCTTTCCCAATGTTCTACAAAACAGTATAAATATCTTCAATATCAGTTAAATATTTCTTTGTTTATTTGAAATAAAAAAACTCGATGCTTTTAGACTTATATTTTATACTATGTATAATTAAGAACCTGCTGATAAAAACAAAAAATTCTTCCAGATTATAATGTAATTAATCAAGAATATTATGTACATAATACAGGATTAGAGAAGTTAGTAACCACCTCCAATGTGTGAGAAGAGTCATTGGCCCTGCTACCATGTTCGATATAAACATCTTGTCAATAAAGGTATTTTTAAATATGATAATGCTTTTTAAACTAAACACACTGTATAAATTGTTTTACAAGGCATGCTTAGTACAAATTTTATTCAATACGCTTTTCAAGATAGATTTGACTTCGCACTACAAAATTTCCTAGGTTTATTTTTTAAATAGCAAATGCTACTCAAAATTTTTTTAAAAAAAGTTTGAATAATTAGAAATGAATTCAAATTCAACAATTTTAGAGCTATTGTTATCTAAAAACCTTTTTTAGATCAGTGTATAATTGAAAAAAATTAGCTTTTTAGTGATATTTGGTTATATTTCTGTAGTTCCTCAGGTGAAATTTTGATAATTTTTTTAAGTACTTTGAAACATATTTTCCGATACCTTTCATAAAAAATAATCCTCCGTTTATTCAAATATGTTGCAATGATATTAAATACATTCTTTTGAGCACATAATTTTTACTATAATTCAGAAGAAACTTTTTAAAATAGCATTAAGAGAAGAGAATAAAAATGAGTATAAAGCAAATGTTATAAATACATTTGAAAAACATAGACATACTATAAGGGTTTTGACTTGAGCTTTAAATCAATTCTACTCATGTTCACCGATCAATTTACTTATAGGGAGACAGTAATATGAAAGTTTTTACCATACCTCTAACAAAAATGAGAGCATTTTGCCAAAAAAGTGAATACAAGTTTATAAAATCTAACTTAGTAAAGGTAAAAATTATTTAATTCATCTATAATTGCAGTGTTCTTAAGTAGTAAATGAAAAAAAGATATCAGAGGATCCCAAAAATTGTTCAAGCATTGAAACATAACTATTTACAAGATGAATATTTAAATTACTAACAACTACAATTCAATAAAATGTGCATGGTACAAAAGAAAAAATTAAATCTTTTTAAGGAAAAAAAAAAAAAAAAAATGATCATCTTTAAGTATTGATTTTTTCTTAATGTTACAGGAAATTTTTCTTGGTTTGTGAAATAATTCCTTTATGTTACAATAAATATTTTTATAAGTAAAATTAATTCCTCCAATGGTTTTGGTCTTTAAACATTGTTCTTATGTGAACATCCATCATTGCCTCATTAATGCCTAGTTCTACCTTTTTACCTTTATGATATAAAGCTTCCATAAAGAGGACTGATGGTTCCCCCCTCTTTATTTTTGTATAATATACATATACATATGCGTGTGTAGTTTATAAAAATTCATTTTTTTATATATTCAAATATTATAATTCACCTGTAACTTCTTCAGGGATCTTTTCTTGGGATGGATCAGAAAATGACACTTCAGGAGTAGCAATAGGTGCTTTAAGGCCTAATTTTTAAAGAAAAATGAACAAAATTTGAAAAATAATATATTAAAAATATTTTCATACATTTAAATAACATTCACGAATTCCATTTAAATACCTCATAAACAACACATGGTACTATTTAACTCAATGCTTTTCACTCCTTCTCCCTGCAGTTTAATTATTTTAGATAATCTTTTAAAAATTTGCCCATTTTAACTATGTAATGATGTATATGCTATTGAGAAAATGTACATTAAAAAAATATTATGGTTTTCTGCGAAAAAAATTTTAGTATAAAAATAATAGGTACTTTTTCATAACAGCGGCGCAAATTTCGCCAAGCAGACTTTTTGGTGACAGCACACAGTTGCCATTTTGGCGCAGGTGACAAAATGTCAGCAGCTTTCTTTAAAAATGTAGCGGCAAAAGGTTACCGGCGGCAATATTCCATTTGCCGTTGGTTGCATCATTATTCGCAATTTTTCGCCTGCGCCATTATAATGGAAAAATACCAAATAATACTTTAAGCAATAGTTATTAATAAATTCAAACACCTTTTTTCCATATCAAGTTTAGATTTGTTGCATAAAGCAACAAGTATTGAATTTTTAAATAAATTTTTCAGATAAAACTATTAATTTTTTAAAAATCAGAGCTATAATTTAAACGAAGAACAGGGGGAAGAGGACAAACTTATTAGTAGCAATAAATGGAAAATAACGAGATTACAACATTTTATATTTTGATACAATTCTAATGCACACAAAAGTCAAAGGATAACCAGAGTGACAATAATAAACTTTTGATTCATTCCACACAAAATTATAACAGTATTAATATCAAATACATACCTGATGAACTCAGGTTCATTCTCTTGCATTTAGATGATGGCATGGGAGTAGATACACGCTTTCCTTTTCTTCCTATTTAATTTATCACATCAATTAGAAATTTTTGGAGAAAAGTTTAATCATGAAAAAATTATAATATTACCACAAAAAAATTCTGCAACAAAACATTTTTTTTTGGAAAGAAAAATGACATACACTATAGTAAACAATGAATAATATGTGAAGTTAAAAAGAGACAATTTAAAAAGTTTTATCCTTTGGAATGTAATAAGCAGTTAAGAAAACCACATGAATATCCTTACACTTGTGAATAATCAATGACAGACATATCAGTTGCTAAAAAAACCTTTTTTAGACTTTCACTTATAATTAAAAAGAAATATTTCATATTATTTATTTGGAATAAATAGATTTTAACCAGTTTTTTGTACTTTCTTTTACTAGTAACTATAAAAAAAATCACCAATAATGAAATTAAATTTATTATTCTTAATTCATAAGTAAACCCTTTTATAAATTACCTAAGAGGCAACAATAAAATTATCAGGTTCAATGAACTTTTAATCATTCAAAAAATGAAGAAATTACCATAAGGGGTTATATACCCCTTTCAATTTTTATATTTTGCTGCCATAATTATTGTAGTTTGACATTCTATTGAAATAATATTGGTGAAAATGACATGTATGTTTATTAAATAATGAAATATTTCAGATTATATATCTTATATAAATACCTCAGCTTAACACTTTAAGAAAATGGTGGGACATTTATCTCATCCTTTTCATAGTAAATTGTTGTCCCTACAGTATGAAAATTAATTTAATAGAATTTGAGCATTCCTTATTTTTCAAGAAATATATATAAATACATATCAGTATAATTCTAAAAATCACGGGAATATTTTAAGAATATTGTTTTTTTTAATTTTATATTATTTCAGAAGATAAATTCTTTTTGCATTTATAGTAAAAGAGATAGGCTTTCTAAACAAGCATTTGCTGCAAAATATATCATTAAGCTTCAATGAATATATTCAAAATTAATTCATTCATAAAAATACAATTTTCCTAAAAATGATAGAAATTACCATTTGAAAAAGATGAGATAAATATATACCATTGTCTATCAAAAATGTGCCATTTGCTAAAGGATAGCAAGTGGATTGGTTGTGTTTAGTTTTCCTTGAACATTATTCTTAATTTAGATTAGATCATAACTTTTAAAGGGCATTCTATATAAAGCTATTAATTAGTATATTAAAATTATGACATAGACAAGGAGATTAATGTATATATTTCATAGCACAAGAAAATAAAATAGCTAAAATAAAGTGCTGTTTTTTGCTAATTGACAACATGTGACAAAATATGAATTTAGTTTTTCATTCTTTTCTTTTTTCAGGGGAGGGGGGAAACTCTTACCCCCCCTTTCCTGCTGCTTTTCAAAAATTTACTTTGTCTACCATTTGTCTTTACCATTGTCTACTAAGTGGAATAAAAAGACAGCACAGGCTATAACTTAGAACAAATGTTACCAGTGTATTTATTTACACATAAATACAAATATTTTTTTAATAATAGTTACCAAGAAGCTAAAAAAGTACATTAAATTTTATCAAATCAATATCAATTAAATTTGCTTTGTATGACAGCATGATTTTAATATAAAAAATTAAAATAAAATGTATGTAAAACCACACTCTGTATAACATACTTTTCTTTAGGGCAAGTATTTATCTAGCATTCTTTAATTTCAATTTGTATGAATCTCTGTGCTAAATGAGACCCAAATTTCAGTATTTATCACCTAAATTTTTCAATATTACTGTAATTTAAAACTGGACTTTTCTTTGAATAAAACTACATTTGACATAATGAAACTTAATAATTAACATTGTTCAGTTCAGTGGAACTTTTTCTATACAACAAAGACACATAGAAATATATAATATGCCATTTAATATTGCAGAATCTCTATTATTAACTACAGGAAAAAAATACAGTAACAATGCAATGAACTAGAAATTCAAAACTTACCACCAGATTTGTTGGAACTATTATTTTCAGCTTCCACTTCTGATGGAGTTTCAGCAAAAGATATTTTTGCCTTGACAGAAATGGATGATTTTCGTCCTGAAGACACCCTGGATGGAATTGGAGTTTTGGGCCTGTCCTTGACACTTGCAAAGTGAGGAGTCATTGAACTAAGTCTTGCACTCTTTCTCAGAGGAGTGACGAAGCTCACCTTACGTTTCTTCATTTTCCTTTCAGAGCCGCGGCTCATTGTAACATTAAAAGAAGTCTCGTTCGTGGGAGGTGTTTTTCGCAACACAGGGGATGCAGAGGAGACAATCAGGTCATTATCAACAGGCTGAAAAATGCATTTTCTTTTTAAATTTTAACAAGTTATTAACGTTATTAGTAATATTTTAAAAAATGGTAGATAGCTTAAAATGTGCAACTTTCAGTGAATATTTTCCAACTACTGATACTTAAGT
>JAPMOQ010025976.1:12088-28450 GCA_026543055.1 Argiope trifasciata | reverse complement strand
TGTAATTATTTCAAAATGATATTAAATTCTTTACGAATATTACAAAACATAAATAAGAAGCATAAATTATTAGAAACAATTAACAAAAATAGAGAAAATAACTTTATCAGTTTTTTTTTTTTTTTTTTTGTATTTTTAAGTTAGGTTCTACCTAACTATTTCGAATTTCAATTTTAGATATCACAAAATAAATACAATTTTTAGAACTATAAATTTTAATAGTCTTACAGATGTTGTTTTTTCTTTCTTTTTTTTAAGATACTTTAAATCACACAGGAAATTTCGAATTTTTTTTTTCAAATTTCTATGCAATTTCCAAAACATTCTAAAAAGTATTGAATGTTGAAATAGAACCCAAAAAATTTTAATTCGCAAAGTTAGGTTTCTACTAAAAGTAAAAATGAGTATGTGTCAATGTTTACGTCTGCCTGCGCATTTCACCGAATAGACTATTGGACGTTGGACGTAGAGTTATTAATTCAGTAGAGCCATAATACGGAGAATGGCACAAGGCAACTTTTTTTCGGAGTTAAATTGAATTTTTTTAGAAATCAAGTAAATTATGTATTTCTAAAATGCTAACTTTCAAATATACAACTGTTTTTAACGTAAATTATATTACAAATTAAAAATAATTTTAATGCCTTATCAGTATTTGAATTTCCTAAAAAAATAGGTCTTAATAATATCTTCAATAATGTGCATTCTTGTAGCCAAGATCATCCGTTTGTATTTATGCATTAAAAGGTTAATTTTTCATCCGTAAATACAAACATGAAATATTTTTAAATATGAAATTTAACATATTTTTATATCTATACTAGGTTTGAAAAATAATTCATTTTATGAAAATGTGAATTATTTATTTGATTTCCAGAAATTCTGTGGTTATGGATGAATTTGTCTTTTAATTGAAAATTTCGCAGCTTTTAAATTCTGTAATTGATTTACATATTAATTAATTGAAATATGAACCTATAAGATCCAATCAATTCTCCAAACGTTCGATCCATCATTTTTCCGCAAATCAAATTCGCTTCTAGTCCTCTTCGGTTATCTTCAAGATAGCCGCAAACGGTTTTTTTCCTACTTTGGTTTTAGGTTAGAAGTCTTATTTCACCTTTAGAGCCCCCCCCCCCCCTCTTTGAAAAGAGAATTGTTGAATAATGATGCAAGTGAAAGTCTACGGGTAGCCCGGATGTAATCAAATAAGTATTTATTTTCAAAAGTAAAGAAAAATATCTTTATCTTATCATAAAAAGATATGAATAAACATTCTTAAAATATATCGATTGGCATCAAGGCAACAATAATATTAAAAAAACTGGTGCTTTTTTCTCTTTTTTTTATATTAGACACACACTCTACTTTACAACAAAATTTATTTTTAACATAAATATTTGGTTAGAAATCTCATTGCGTAAAATAGAAAAGTGCATCTATTAAGATGTCAAGATAATTTTGTTATATTTGAATTTTGACACAAGAGGGATAAGATTTTCTTCATTTATGTATATTTTTTTCTTCTCTTCAAATACTGAATAAAGTCTTGAAGGAAATTTCTGCTTCATTAATAATAATAAAAAAGGGTTCGTTTTAGATTTAAAACGCATTGAAATATCAATATTTTTCAGTATTGAATTTGAGAAGATAATCATTTCTATTAAAATTTAAATAACTTAAATTTAACATAAAAAAACGTTAAAATTTAAAGAAAACGTTTTTTTTTTTTTCTGTATAGTGCCAAAATATTTCATGAAGAATAAATAATAAATGTTAAAATGAAAACGTTTTATGAACAAATATAAAAATCTATATGGTTTTTTTAAAAATATAAAACAGCATATTGTATTTAATATATTCCATTCTTTTTTTATAAAGCTAAGAGCACACTTATTCATTCTAAAACATGCACGATTTTTTTTAAAAAAGAAATCATAAATTGGTCTCTTTTTAGGGAAAAGGGGTTATCTTTATTTCATAACTAATTACAAATAGTCGTTAATAGATTAATTACAATTGTAAAAAGTTACTTATGACATTTAGAGCAGTTCGAATGAAATAAAGCAAGGTGAGAGCTTGCGTAATATAATTTTATAGTTTGAAAACATCACTTAATAAATTTTTGCAAGCATTGGACTTTTTTTTTTTACTCATTACAAAACGTTTGCAAGGAGTAAATGGATATTTCGTTTACGAATTCTCAATTCAAGCATCGTATTGCCTTTAAGTTCATATTTTAAAGTCAATTTAACACATTAATGGCTGGAATCATAGTTCTACGATTTGATTCGCATTACCTAGCATACTTTCGTCAAGATCTCCCGCCTTTAATATGTTAATTATTTTTGTTCAATATTTTAATGCTTTTAAGACGTATTTTCTACGAATTGCTAGCAGCGAAAGTCGGTGAAAAATGCTCTATATAAGATAACTGAATCTACAGCTGAAAAATTCGGCTTTTATTTACTTCATGCACAGTAAAAGTTCAATAGGAAAACAGTTTTTCCAAATATAAATTTGTATTCAAACAAAACTAATAGAAATTTTGATCCATTTAAAATATTTCATTTTTTACTTTTTCCTCATAGTCGAACTGAGAAAATTGTAAAATGTTTAACAGAAAACATCAAACATTTTATATCTTTAAAATAATAAAAATAGTTTTCAAAGGTATTTGAAAAAATTTATATCTGTTGTATTTAAATATGAAATTTACTAAAAAGAAATTCTCTTGACAAAAAGGAGAATTGAACGAGGGAATGAATAATCGAAATAAGATCATGAAGCTGTTTAGTTTTATAAATTGTAATGCTGTGTCTTTAAAATATATCAAATTTTCAATGTATTTTCAGTGTTTTATTGCCTCAAAGGATCGAATAATTAAATGAAGAAATTTCACCGAAATCAAATAATTTTATATGCAGTATCAATCATGTATTATTATGTCAAAAACATTTTTCCTTCCTCCAAAACTCGATTTTTAGCAATTCCCACAACAAGAAAACACAGGGGTTTAAATTGGGTGAAAGAGGAGACCAAATATTCGGAAAATGTTTAGATGTTACAAGATTTTCGCCAAAGTTAACAAGAAGCAGCTCTATGACTTGGCGCCCAATGTCGGCAGTTCATCCATCTTGCACGAAGACAGTAGTCCGTAAGCATTGCTATCCTTCAAAATAGAAATGGATTGTCTTCATAGGAGTTCATTGTACCTTGAAAAGAGCATATTTCAGGGCCTTGAAATTACAGAGTTTTAAAGAAAAACTGTTGGAGGATAAAATCAGTAATCATGCTGTCACGTAATCGGTTATTATTGGTATAGGTCGTTAGGATGTGAAGCATTCCATATGCAGCCATTTTTATCATTTGACTGCTTCATCTAAAGAAAAGTACGCCTCATCTCACAATAAAATTTGCCAGGTCACTCATCACCAATTTCCATTCTCGCTAAATATTGGCAAGACAATCCGTAGAGATTTAGTGGCAGTATTTGCACCACGTCGATATTATACCATTTTTAAATGGATCGTAGAATTTTTCGTGCTGTCGATTACGGATTCGCCAACTCAAGTGATACTGATCGAGCACTTGCTGAACAATAGCTGAAACTCGAAGCTCCTTTAAACACAGTGTGACTTCTTTGACGATTTCATTCACACCTGGTTTTCGCAGGAAGTTTGGGAAGCGCAGGTTGATAATAAACTACGTGCTATTCAACCAAAAATAAATATATGATCAGTTTTACCGAACCGATGCGCAGATGTAAAATTAATTCGTCTACGTATTGGATACACAGGATATACTCATAGACATTTGTTGTTTAGTGAACAGGTCCCTCATTGTTCCAACTGTGGAGTGATCCATTCTATAGTACATAATCTTGCTCAATGTCCTAATTTTACTTCAGATAGCTTAACTCACTTTCATTATCCTATTTTAAATTTACGAGAGCTGGTGGGTGAGAAACCTTACTCTCATCTTTTTGACTTTTTAAAAGCAATTGGTATTTTGCATAGCATTTAACATTTGAGTTTTATTTTTATTCTAGAGCTAAATCTTTTTATATAATAGATCTTCTCAACTTTTGACATTTTTGCAATACATCCTTCTTTCATTTACACATTTTATAATGGAATTATTTAAAAATCCTTGTGGATGGCGCAGCTTGTTTTAAATTGGGTCTTGTGTCGATAAAACACACCATACCATACTACCCTCTTCCTAGCAGCACATCCCCAAGTCTCTCTAAATTTCCCAACCATATTCATCGTACCATTTTTCGATATGGACCCTTTTCATAATCCCTTTAAACTACGATATTCAGAGCAGTTACGCTATTGCTGTCTATTTAATAGCTCAGTTTCTTCTATAAGGGCAAGATTAAGAATGATAAATGCACGTGGAACGGTTTTCGGACTCTAGCTGCAAATCTCTTTCTAGGTTTCCCTAATTTGTACTAGGGAATTTTGATAAATGGTCTCTAGTGGTCGAAATTCGAAGTACTTTCTTTATTGCAAAAATCTTTTCTCCATAGTCCATATAACGTGCATGCCAAATTTCACAATTCGATGAGTAAAAGGGATTCTAGAAGGATCTGAATAAGGTTACTTTGATTATAACCACTTCATTAGATATACTTACCCTAGTAGTACATCTAACTAATGAAACTGTACAATATTGTATGACATTGATCAATATTCGCAATACTGCTTATTATTGCACAGTACTGTGTTACAAGCTGTGCTACCAGGGTATTAACTAAAATATGAAAAGTGGAGAAATTTTGAACAATATTGTCAAACAGTTGACCGTCTGTCATCACGTACTTTCACATCCATGAAAACGCAACATATAAATACGATTATTTTAATAAATCAAATGCGGTATGCTTTTTGTGACTACAACTTGAATTCTATGTCAAATTTTGGTTTCAATCGGTTCGATGGAAAACATGTCTAAGACGAATTCTTCTTTGACATAATCAACACTTAGATTAAAACATTTGCTAGGCTTAGTAATCTGATTTTCTATCTTCTATTCGAAAATAGTAGCCGCCAGTGATTTGAAAAGGATCTTAACGTTGTTTTGTTCTGAAATTACTATTTGTATTATCTAATGAATTCCTCAGTTTAAGGAAAAGATAGAAACCACCCTACATACTGGTCAGAATCCCTTAGCGCTTTTGCGCATGCGTCAGGAGGCGTTTATTTCGTCAAGAAAGGAGTGAGACAAAAGATGAAAGGAGATGTTTACACTTAACAAAAGGGTGAAATCGGACTGCTTGCAAATTGAGACTTAATAATCAGATATCTTACAGTGCACCACTCCTTAGAGATATAAAATCCTCAGAAAATGCTAGTCTCGGAATCATGAAAAGAAAAGTAAATCGCAGTTGCCATAAAGGACGAGAGTGGCACAACACAGTAGAAACAAAAGACCTTATTCAACAAGTTGATTTAGTCGTAAAGAAAAGTAAACCGCATTTTCCACAAAGGGTGAGAATGCCACAAAATAGTAGAAATAAAAGATCTTATTCAACAAGTTGATTTTGTCGTTAAGAAAAGTAAACCGCATTTTCCACAAAGGGTGAGAATGCCGCAAAATAGTAGAAATAAAAGATCTTATTCAACAAGTTGATTTAGTCGTAAAGAAAAGTAAACCGCATTTTCCACAAAGGGTGAGAATGGCGAAAAATAGTAGAAATAAAAGATCTTATTCAACAAGTTGATTTTGTCATTAAGAAAAGTAAATCACATTTTCCACAAAGGGTGAGAATGGCGCAAAATAGTAGAAATAAAAGATCTCATTCAACATGTTGATTTTGTCGTTAAGAAAAGTAAATCGCATTTTCCACAAAGGGTGAGAATGGCGCTTGCAGCTTTAGAATTTGCTCTATCAGCATTTTTTGGTACATTTTTTTTTCTTGATAAATCAAAACCATATACTTTAATTTGTATGGCAGCCAAATTCTTATATATTTTTTCCAGTACATAACATGCTACAAGGTTCTGAAAACCTCCTGTTATTTCTTGGTCAATCTGTACTTTGTAAATTTTCAAACTCAACGATTTATAAATAATTTTGATTATGGGCATTGTTCAGTGAATTCTGAAATTTTGCTTATCAATGCATTTACATATAAAACATTTCTGGTTAGTAAATAAATGCATAATTAAACTCCAGCTTTAAATACAAACTCTTTTAAAAATTGTTATTTTTATTATCAATATGCACCATATTTATTTCTTAAATTTATTTATAGTTAATATTTATTTGTTAAAAAATCATTATAATGCAGTATACAATCAAAGCTGCTTATTATAATGTAAATAAAAAAGTATAAATTATATTATTTCTATATCAAAATATTTTAGAGAAATCCTATAAAATTTTTAAATAGTATTTAAGCGACAAACTAAAAAAAAAATATAAAAAAAAGTATGATATTAAATTGAATTCCTATTTTCATACTAAAGTTTATCCTCACTTCAAAATTAGGCAATAAATGATATTAACTAAAAATAATTAATAATTCACAAAAATAAGCTTTAAAGTAATCTAACAATTAAAATTTGTGAACATTAATTCTCAAATCAAAACAAATCATCACACACATTTATCTGGGGAATTTCTAGCCACATAAGTGATAGGTAACATATTTGATAATAATTACACTCCAATGGTTATTTGTCCTTTTTATTCATAAATATATTATAAAAAAGATATATAAAAAAACAAATCACATTTCAGTACACAAATATATGTAATGGCAATTAAAAATCAAAATAAAAAAGTTATTTACATTTAATTTGGTCAGTAGAAAATTAAGCTCTTTACAGAAATAACTTCTTGAGATGATGGCTAGAAAAAACAGAATTCAAAGATGGAAAAAGATTCTGCAATTGGAAGGGATCTTGAGTGATGTTATACGCTTCACCAAAGCCCTAAAAGCAAATTGAAATCACATTTTAGAATAAATAATAAGAAAATAAGAAGTGACATGAACTGAAAATATCCAAATTTACATTTCATAGTATTTAATTATTTGCTGTTATCATCTAATCTTGAATATTTTAGTAATTAGTTCATAAATTTTATTTATTATCAACGCTGTCCTGTCAGTTCAAAAATGAGTACCAGACAAACTTTTTTGAAAAAAATAAAAATAAAATTCAAATAAAATTTTAAAAAATTATCTAAATAGCAGACACTTTTTTCATTGTCATGTTTACACTTTGAATTGAACATAAGAAAATTATCAACACTTTCTTAATAAGCAACTTCTAAAATATATGTGTAAAAATTTAATTTTTGAAAGCAGGAAAGCTGTTTCAAAGACTTTCTTTTCTTTGATGTTTTTTATTACATCACAGAGAAGCAGGTATGTTTATGTAGAGAAAAAGCAACAATCCCATTCATGACAAAGAGAGGAATGAGGGAAAAGCTCTTACCCTTTTTTTTATCCCTGGTCTTATATAACTTATATTGATAGAGAAAATTTTTGTTTACATTGCTAATACAATGATATTCAGACAGGGATTTTTGTGCCACTAGGAAAGGGAAACAGAGGGATCTTTTGAAATAAATTCTGTCAAGTCAGCATCATTTTGCTGCATCGAACAGAGAGTGGGAAAAATAAAACTTTTAGCAGTTTCAGAAATTTTACAAAGCTTCTATTGAATTAATTAGATAAGATGAAAGAGATCCGGAAATAAGAGAATATTCTAGAATGAAGTTAATATGCGTTAAATTGAATTAAAAATCAGGAAATAAATTCAGTTTTAAATATTACTTTACATATATACCTATAACCACATGCAATTCTATTGAAAAAATCTGGAAGTAAATGTGAAATCACAATCTCATGGAAGGGGAGTAGAATCAAAAATAAATTTAGCCTTGATTATACAGCAACAACTTGTCAACTTTAAAGACAGAAAAAGAAACTTTTTCTTCCTGAACTGTTATTTATGGATTTACATCTGTTACAAGAAGATAAAATTTTGATGTTTTTACAGTCAAATTGATGTGTAGCCCAAGGTCAGTGTATCTCCTAACTTGTTGTTCTATTTTTATAATCTTCCCCCCTCAGTGTCAAATTGTTGAATAAGGTTTAAATAAAATATAGAATATTGAATAAATTAATGATTAAGCTTATGCAGTCATAAAGATTGAGATGATGTAGTTTTACAAAGCTTACACTTAAGTTGCCTCTAACATAATACTGAAAACAGTTAAATTGTAAGAATCATAGATAAATTGAAACTACTTTATATGTAAAACGATCAGATTTTTTTGTTTTGTTTGAAATAAATCTGGTATTCATATTTTAAATTTTCTTCCATCTTTGCATTTTTTCAATTATTTGCATTTGTAAAATATTATTTCAAACCAAATGAAATAATTTTATGTTGTTTTGAAAAATTCAATAAATTTATGAGTCATTATGAGCTTTCTTTACATAAATTGATCATATTTTAAGGTAGAAATGCAATATTTAGCCATGCAATTTGGTAAAAGTGGTACAATATAAATTTTGTTTTACTGTCATAAAAACATTGCATATCTGATTTTATTTCATTAATAAGTAAGTGTAAAGCAAATAAATAAATTAAAAGAAAAAATTTAGTTTAATTTCAAAATTACTAACTGAATAAAAAAAAAGAAAGAGCTTCCCCCTCTTTGCATTATTTATAACAGTAGTTTTCATTTAAAAGAAACATTTGAGAATAAAATCTTACAATATCCCAAAAGAATACAAATGTTACAAAATACTAACTTTATTCTCAATAAATTAACATGATTTCATTTAATAATCATAGAAGGTACATGACATTAAGTTTATATTCCAGAGCACATCATTATTTTATTACTATGCAGTAAAAATGTCAATGAATATCATAATACTTACAACTAGGATATTTCTGGAAAAAAATATATAATTTTTATATCTAAAATTAAATATTACCTCTTCATCCTTAAAGATACAGGATATTAAATTTTCTTTCGCTGACAGCTGTCTGACGCAGACGTAAGTGTTATTCCGTGAATCTTCACAAATACAATCAATTTCACAAGTCTGGAATTATTCTTTCCATTAAAAAAACAAACAAATATTTCAAGAAAATTGTTAAAAAATTTTTTTCAAAGAAAAAAATACATTACATTAACTTCTCCAGACTTGTACTGCGGACATCCTGGAACAGGTTTATTTGTTGATTCACCTTGATGTTCAATCATAAAAGTGGTTCTATTACTAGGCCTTCTTTTCAATTCTTTTAAATAAGGGGCAAATGATTCCCCATCTAAATCTACCGGAATAGGAATATTTGCTAGTTCCAGAAATGTAGGAGCTAGATCAATGTTCAGTACTGGATGCTAAAGAAAGCAAATAATTAAAAGCTATAATTAATTAGTCAAAAATAATAATTATGAAGGCAGGTAAAAATTAAAGCACACCATTTTAGAGAAAAAGTGAGTTGCCAAATCCTGGAAGCATGAAATTCAGGTAATGGGAGTAATAATAATAATAAAAAAGGCACCAAAGCTAATAAAAGTGATAAATTTTTTTCTTTAGTACTTGTTACCATATATCTTAGTTCAATTGGCAATTGTTTATAGAAGCCATTGCCAGTATTCATTATTTTTACATTACCAACAATTTGTAAATAAAATAGATCACATCTACATTTAAATAAATAAAATGATAAATATTTATACTGGAGTAGTTCATCTTTTTTTCACCTAATTATTATTTTAATATTATACATTTTTGAAATTCTTTTTTTAAAAATCACAAATCTTATGATTTATAATATTTTTGTATCAACATTATTTTAAATGCCCTCCACTATTTAAGTTTATCATCTAAGTATGAACATAAGAAAGTAAGTTTTAAAAAATAATAGTGACTTACTTTAATCTCTATGCCCTTTTCAACTGTTGGACCTCTGACTAACAGAGGAACTCTAACATCAAATTCGTAAAGTTGCCTCTTATCCCAAGGCAAGGAAAATTGCCCTATGAAGAAAAGACCATGCATATTTTATGTTTACATATGAAAAATATTTAATTAAAAAACTTTTTAAGAACAAAATTAATACAAATAAGATAAACATCTAAAAAATTCTAATCATATTTCATTTTAATTAACAATTTAAATATTAGATTACATACCGAGATGAAAACCATTATCTGAGGTGAAAAATATGTATGTATTTTCTAATAACTTCTTTCTTTTAAGATATGTATATATTTCATGTACCATATCATCAACTGATAGCAATGTTCTCCATCTAATTTGATAAAAAAATATAACAAAAATTTATATTTCTAATTTCACCTTATATTGTTTAATTTCATCAATAATTGTATAAACAAAATAATATATAACTGCATAGTAAATGCTAATATTCAAGCTTTAATTAAATTTTACACATATACATTTGAGTAGCACTTTTAACTTGCTAAAAAAAAAAAAAAAAAAAAGGGCATACATCAACAAAAGCAGAATTTAGTGTTACTGTCTATGAATGAAATGAGCTGCCACTTTTTATTTTTGCATACGTATAAAAAATAATCCGCCCCTGTCTTATTCATAAGTGAAGTCAATTTTATTAGATTTAGTTACATTTAAATATTTGCTATTAAATTAAACCATGAATTTTTTTTTTTTACAATTAGGACAGATAGTATTAAATTATTTGAATTGGAAATTCTGTAATTGCATCGCACAGTTTTTTCCATATTGAAGTGATCAAACCAGAAAAAATACTAGAAAACAAAAATGTTGTTTACAATATTTTTTTTTTTAAAAGGAAGAATCTTATCAGGTAAACATGAATCTGAGTAGATATTGGGTAACCAAACTTTGCTAAATTATATTGCATAATAAACACATTAAAAAAAATGAAGTGCTGTATTTAGAAATGTTATAATTTTTAAATTCAATCAATACTTCCAAATCAATAACTTCAGAACATTCCAACAACAGGAAAATAAACATGTTTTTAATATTAAGATATTTCTTGACATTCTCTGGCATCTTTAAAAAACACTTGCCCCAAAACAGATCACTAAAATAAAATTAGTTAATGAAAGTTCCCACTCATGGCATTTTAAAATCACCATGTAAAAAACAACTGTCTTAATAATTTATCCCATTTTCCCATTTTTCATAAAAACATTTTTTAGAAGAGTTTATGACAAATCTAACTTTTCATTACTTTTACAACCAATTTGTTTCATGAATCAATACATGTAACTTTATTTCTCATAGATAAAAATAAAAAATAAAAGAATTTATCAGAAATAGACAAGTATTCAAGAAAATGTTCTCAATGCTTGTTAGAATGAAAGAAAGAAATTTGAGAATGAAAGACGTTTATTTTATTTAAAGTCAATACCTTATAAATTTAGTGAAAAGCTACTGAAACGATCTCAAAGAAATCAAAGACCTACTAACTGAATTCCCCAATATTCTCGAAGCCATCAAACAATGCAGAAAAGCAAAAAACAAGCAAGAAAAACTCCTGATAATCATCAACGTTCTCCTCCAAGAAGATTCAACTCCAAATAGCCATGCCCTCCCGCAGATCCAAGCTTCTGATTGGACCGCAGTGACATCCTCTCAAATCCAGCTTAAGACGATGCTCCTGTGTACCCTACTTCATTCCCAGACCTTCCTCACTCATGATCAAACCACTTCAATCTGCTCTCAAGTTTTTAGTCGATCGGGGATGGCACCCCAAATTCTATTCCTTGTGTAAGTTAATATTGTTAAAATTTCTTTGATTGAGCTTTTTGAAGTTTATAAAAAATATTATAAAAGATCCAGCATATATAAATTTATATACCTTTACTCAGCATTTAAAACATTCTAAAGACAATAAAAAATTTCAACTGCATATTAATATGATGTCCAGAAAATGAAATGAGTGGAAGAGCAAAAAAATAAAGATCTAAATCTGAATCTTCTAAACATTCCTTGTTTATGTGAATAAACAGATGTTCACTATGACATTGTGGGTCAAATAACCTCCTACTAGCATGACGTAGAAGTTTAGATAGATATTGCCAATTTAGGTTTTTTTTTGTTGTTATTTGACCAATGAATGAATTTATGAATAAAATTATGAAGTTGGTATTGAGATAAATAAACATGTTGCTTCAAAGCAGGATATTAATTTAAATAAACAAAGCTTATAATTCAGCAGATGATTAAATTTGTTTAAAAATAATTCTGAAGGATAAAACAATATATTAAACATATTCTTCTATTATCCATTTTTTTAAAATGCAGAATGAAATGCAAATAAAGAGAGGCCAGATGAAAATATAAGATAACAAGGATTATATGCAATAGCAGAAGAATCCAGAATAATAACCACTAATTGAAGGAGATATTTCTCAGAGTTTTGCTCATTCTAAAATCTTTTCACATAGTTTTAAAATTAACAATTTTTTATGTAGGAGAAAATCAGAAGAATTTTAATAACTGTCTTTCCTATAATTTTTTCTATGGTTGAACTTTTTTCAAAAATATATCAAAACAAGCTAAATAAATGCTTAACAACAGTTAAACATAAACAAATAGTAAGAACATAAATTAAAATAATAAATAAAATAAATTCAACATTTTTGGATTTTTTTTTGTATTCCAATTAATAAATTCGAAATTATTCTGATGCTCACATGATTTACGAAAATACCAGCACCTTATACTTTAAATAAAGAATTAATTGAAAAAGATAGAGACAGATTCGCTGAAAAAGATAGTAAGCAGAAATGAAAAGACTGACTGTGACAGCTTGATCATAATATAAATTTTAAAGGTGAAATTTAATGTGTCTGTAAATTAGAAAATAAAAATTAGTATGAAAAAGAGAGAAATATTTAAAAGAAATAAAAAAATTAATTTTATATAAAAAAGAAAAAATAATTTATACCTGTTTCTAAATACATCATCGATGCTTTCAATTACTGATGAGGGTAATATTTTGGGTGCCTGTCGTAGTAACCAATGTTTCTTCTAAAATAAACAAAAAAATATATTTGAATTCAAAATATGAGAATAAAATATAAGGCGTTATTTCATTGTTATGTAAAAAAAAAATATTCTTTTTATCAAGAAACTTTTAATTTTATTCTTTGATTTAAAATAACTCTACATTAAAAAAATATTTTAAATAGGAATTGTATTAAACGGCAAAGAAAAAAATACAGTATGAAAAATCTACTCCTCAAAATTAAGAAGAAAGCGGTAAGTTAATTTTTAAAACAGCAATGTTAACAAAAATAAATAAAACAGTAACATTCATGTTTGCGCTTTAACTTTTTTCCACAGATTTCTTACAAATCACATCTAGATGAATATCAATTATTTGTAATCTAACAAGATACTTATTTTCAAAAGTTAAAAAACATTTTCCATCAATATGCGTTTTCAAAGTGAATATATTTTCAGAAAGGAATTTCCAAATATTTTGAAACTTGGTTTGTAAATATGCATATGAATCATATAACCAACGAATCTGATTGAATTGCAACATGAAGCCACAAACAAATATCTATAATGCATGAAGACAAAATAAGAAATAACTTAACGAGATTCAAACTCAGCGGCAATCATGATGGACCAATTAGTAAATTTTCAATTTCATACTCAACAGTGACAGGTTCAAAATTTGAATAGAATAAAATTCCATTTTGTATGTAGGCTTGTTGCAAACATCTTAAATTTGATTTTTGTGGATATAACAATTCCCCAATGAAATCATTCATTTATGATTAAATAATACTTTTATATTTTATCATAACAGTTCAAAGAAACAAAGAATATTTAAAATAAAAAGTTTTAAATTCTTAAAAGTATAAAACTTATTTCAAACTACATTATATAGTATAAGATTTGATAGAAGATTCTAATACAGTTAATTTCACCACCACGTATAATAACAGTAACAAAATTAAAATGAAGTTCCATTTCTAAAAGTTAACTATCACTTGTAACATGTCATCTTAGGTAGATGACACAGATAGCTAGATGAGAATGACAGTTCATGGAATAAGATTAATAAAAAGCATATGTCAAGACATACAGATATTGTAAAATAAAAATAACTTACCGTACCTCCATTTACACCAAAATTTGGTGTTCGAGGAGCTAGGATATTAGAAAATTTGCTTTTGTATCTTGGAAAAGGTGTGAAAGGTGCATGTGGAGCTGGTGGGGATAAGAACATAAAAAATGGAGAAGATTCATTTTGCAGATTCAAGAAATCCAGAGAATGTTCCAACTAGTAAAAAAATGAAAAGAGCTAAGCTTAAAAAGATCATTATACAGGACTTTCCTCTATCAATAAGAGAAAAATGATGCAAAGTTATTCATAAGAAAAGCCATATAACTTACAATAACATTAGTAAGATAATCTTTCTGAGGATCTGCTCCATGTTCAACTTTTTTGCCATTTACTGATAAAGTATAATTATAATAGTGAGAGTTTCCAACCTAAAAAAAATGAAAAGCAAATTCAGTGAAAGAAAATTTACCCTAGAAAAATAAGTTCCAGTTTATAAAAATACTATGAAATAAAAAAAATCAAATTAATATTCTTAACCCTTTTGATAGGTAATAAATTTTCATGTTATTATTTATGAGCATACATAAATATTTACTTAAAGACAGAGCTGGTTATTACAAAAAAAAAAAAAAAAAAAAAAAAGAGAATTTATTAATTCATTATTTTTATTAATTTTGTTCAGTATACTACAATGAAACTTTCCAGTTCTTGATATTTCATTTTATTCTTTGCCCTGAAAGATTTTTTTTTTATTCCTACCAATATTAAAAATTTTTAAAATGTCCAAATCATTCAATAGTAAAATTTTAAAAATTACATGAAATGATAAACAAGCTTCAATGGTAGTAATTTTATTCATTTTAATGTAATTAGAATCTAAAATCTGAAAACACAACTATTGGAAAACTTGTTTCAAATAAAATTATATTATATATATATATTATTCAAGAATGTTCATTTCAATTAAAGTACTGTCATTAACAAATTTAGACCGATTATTTAAAAAAGGAAACATATAGAATTCTATTAATATTGTTTAGATTAATAAATATTTCAGTTTAATAAAACAATCAAGAAAACTTTTTTTAAAGTAAACCCTCCTATTATACTATACGACAAAAATAAGTAGTTTATCACATTTTGCAAGTAGGTAAACAAATAAGTAACTTCAAAGCAATCCCTTCAATGATATGTTTAAGGAGTTTTACAATACTAATAGTGATTATAATGCAAAATAATAACTGGATAATGTGCTTACTACAGATAAGTGAATTCTTTGGATAATCAATAAAGTGATTAAAAGTGGGCCAGAATAAATGCAACAGTTTTTTAAAAACATTTTAAATTAATTTCAGGTAATTCATCCACATATAAACAAGAAATTATTGAATATAAGAATTAACTCAATGCATAAAATAGATCATTAGAATGGTTTAAAATCTTCAAAGGTTTCAGGTTTTGGCACAAAGACATCAGTGTATAAAAGGCATTTTAATCAAAAATAGAACAGGTAAATACAACTTAATAGATTATGATTTAATATACAATTGAAATAAGAAATCTTTTAGCTAATGCATTTATATTCTTTCATACATGCAGGCTTGATTTAAATTTGAATAATGAAAGGAATAATAAAGAAGGAATGCATTAAAAATTATCCAGAAAAAAAATAATGAAAAAAAAAAATAACAGGATCTAAATGTCTATGATCAATATATATGACACTCAGAGGAAGGAATGCATTATCATTTAATAATACATTTCAATTGTTCAAACAATATTAGAGGGGTTAAATTTATAACCAAGAAATACAATATTAGTTTTGAGCCTCTGAGTGTCTTATATCATACTTTTCTAATATAAGCATATCATATTCAAGGATTCAAAGTCATTTTCGAAAGAAATGAAATATTTATTATCACTAAATTTTGTCACTGCAGTTGAAAACAAAAACTTTTATAAAATGTACATCTTTAACAAACGGAATCCTTACTTCATAATTAGTATCAAATTCAACAACAGATGTCATAAAAATGAAATGATGATTTTTAAAAAAATAAATACTTTTGTTGAAATTTTCAGTCTATCATTTTGATAAAACTATATTACATGAGAATGAAAACAAGGCAAGCATATTTTTGAGATTGAAGTTTTAAACTCTTCATTTAGACAGTCAAAGAAAAATAAATTATATTCTATAAATAAAAAAGTGGCATTATATTCTAAAAATAAACATTTCTATGCATTAATAATAAGAATTGGTTCAACTAATTAAAAA
>JAPMOQ010025976.1:0-11988 GCA_026543055.1 Argiope trifasciata | reverse complement strand
TCTTTAACTAAATTTATTCCTCATTATATAAATGAAATAATCTAATTTTTAATTATTTTAAAATATCTTTAACCAAATTATGGGAACATTGTAGCAAACTGAAAAGGAATACAAAAAGATAGAAAAAGTGTGTGAATATATTCTGGCTTTATATAGTTTTTGAAATAATTTGCCTACTCAGTATTTCAGCAATCACCTATGTTCCAAATCTTATTTTTTAATTACTCAAACTCTGATTTAGAAATTACACTAAAGTCAGAGTTTATGTGATTAGAAAATTAGATTTAGAATATAGTTGATTTTAAATCAATACATATTTTACATATATAGAACCACATAAATGAATTAAACTACATACACTTTTTAAAGAAAGGGGAGGGAAAAACATTAAAATTTAAAAGCTATATTTAGTAAAAATATAGATTTTTATACAGTTTTTATATACAAGAATATATGTTACAAGTCACTAGCTGATAAAATGAATTATACCTTTTCCCCACAATTTAAATTAAATAAAAAGCAAAATTTGCTCAAATGAACTTTATGATTTAAATCTTGAATTAGACAAATACAATTTTCAGAATTTGTTTTGAGAATAAGCAGGCTATTTTTTCTCTCTAATAAAAGTAGGAAGATGGTTTTCTACACATTATTCCCATAGAAGACAAAATGTTATTAAAAGGTCTTATGAAGGGAAGAGACAAACATAGTTATTTATATTACTTACCAAACCTATCCACTTGTCCCATCCTGGTGGTATATGCTCTACTCCCCCAACTTCCTTTTTGCCATACTGCAAAAAATAAATTTTACTCTGAATGTAATTATTTCAAGTTTGTAATAATTGTAAGAAATAATTGTAATTATACAATTATTTCATATCCAAGTTTATAAATCAAATTAAGTTTTGAATGTGAATAAGATGAATAAGGATACATAATGAACACATTTGGAAAAGAATAGCAGCTAATTAATCTAACACTATAATTTTTTTTATTATTTAATATTAATAATCTTATATAACATAATAAGGGAAGATAAAAGTAAAATTAACTTATGAGCATATTCTTCAAGGGTAAAAAACAAAACATTGCATTTATTTAAGCAAGTACTGTTCGTCAACAGATTCTGAGATGACCACATTTTGACAATTCCATCTCATTAAACAGTGAGACACCAAATGATAAGCATATTTCTGATATTCAGCTTTAACCTTAGATTTCCCCCATTAGATAATTTGTAGAATTTTTTTTTTCAGGTGTATGCGAGTGTTGCATTATTTCTGATCGCATTTTAACTCTGTATTGATATGGCTAATTCAAGTGCTAAAAAGACTTTCAGGAGTGGTATAAAGAAAATTTTACATAATATTACATATTGTGATCAAGAAGCAGAAAAATGGAGGATTAAAATACTGCCAAAACATTTAATAACATAAAAAAGAAGCATTTCAATATAAAAAAAGATTTTGTAAAAAAAACAACAAAAAACACTGAATTTTAAGAACAGAAACATTAAATTATTCTTCACAATTAAATATTTATGCTCTTACTAAATAAAAATTGCTCTGAAATATTTTACTGTGCATTAGTACCTTTTTCCTTCTGTATTACTAATTTGTAAAGTTTATGTATCATAAAACCATGAGTCTTCATTATTAAATATAAACATCTTCTCTTTTCATCTATCCTCTCACCCCTATTTTGTGATACTAAACCCATCCTAACACATGTGCAAAAGCACGGAAGGTTTTACAATCTGTTGTCAAACAGTAAAAGAGAAAATAAATATCTAACTTGCACATGCATGTCATGTATACACATCTACAAAAATGTAATTTACAAATTAAAAACTTTAAAAGAGTTTAAATGCAACAAATTGTTTCAAAAAGGAAATAAATTCTTTATTTGCTTAGAAATGAATGAAACATACATGCAAAATCAAAATTATATAACACCCTCTATAATAAAAGGCAGTTGATATAAGATTATTTGAATGAGAACTTAATGTTTAATTTGGAATAATTTGGGTTTTAAGCTTTAAAGAGAAGAATTGTAATATGACACTTAAAATAGATTTGTCTATATATTTTTCAATATATATATTTATATATAAATCATTTAACTAATTATAAAATTATCTTTAAAAAAATAACAATTATAAAAAATTTAGGACATTTTCCTAAAAAAAAACTATATCATTATAATTACTTAATTGAAAAAAGTGCTTGGAATATAGACAATCTAAAAAATAGTTAATTAAAAAAAATTAGTTTTATTCATCAAACATTTTTTATAAGCCCAGAATAGTATTGAGTATAAAATTTTAATTAATGATCATTAATAATTTGGCTAAAATGGGTATTTATACTATTTAAGGATGACTATTTTTTCTAACATTTAACATAGACATGCTACTATAATCATTGTATTATAAAAATAATGCTTCAAAAAATTAATCAAATAATTATGCAAAGTGATGCACACACACAAAAAAAATCTTCAAATAAAATTATTATATCAAACAAAATTTCTAATATTTACTGTCTGAAATATTTAATAAATGCAATATATTTTATTCCAAATAACTTTTTTAACTTGTATAATTACTGATTTTAAAAGCATTTATATGATAAATTGTTCAAAAATTCCTTTTGCTAATAAAATATACTTTAAATCCGATGCAAGAAATAATTCAAGGAATTTTTTTTTATAATATAATTTAACCTAATTAACAAAACTGAGGCAATTACAATCATTAAAAAATTGTAATGACATTTTATTAATTTAGCACTTGTGCATTTGGTACATAACTACATACCATATGCATTTTGGCTCCCATCGCATTCCATTGCTGAAATTTAGGTTTAATTGCATTCCACTGGCAAACATTTAGCTTAAACGCATGCCACAAGAGAATATGGTGATATTTTAGTAATGATTACTATGGTGTTTTTGGACATTCATCACTGAGAATAATAAACATGACATCTTCATCGATTTTTAAAACTGCCAATTAATAAACCACATAACAATAATACACAAGTACTATTAATTTTAGTATTTTCATTTTTTTCGTTGCTAAAAACAGGATTTTTAACCTTCCTGGCATTAAACCAGAAAATTTTATGTTTTATGATCAACTTTGAAGCAGCTAGAATCATCAAGACTGAAGCTGGATCTTAAGTAAAATATCTTTTTTTTTTGTTTCTGAATTCAACATCTCCTCTATAAGATTTCCCTTAAAGTATTCTGGGTCAATAGGCCCAATCTACGCCTTTACAGAAATTAAATATTTTTATTAGTTAAAAAAAAAGCATTTTGTTAGTTTTTTCAGCAAGTCTCGAAGCAGCTAATCTATGATACATCTTTTTTTAAATGATTTATATTAATAATCAAATAATTTATCACTTTGATCTGCCCATGACATCATAAGTCATAATTAAAAAACATTTTATAGATTTGAAAATGAAAACAAAAAGATTGATTATATGTTAAAAAATAATTTTTATTACATTTTAAAATAATTAAGGATTGAATGTAGTGTTTGATTAAAATCATAAGCTACCTAAAGAATAATAATAAAAAAACATAAAAACAGTAACTAGAATAATTATTAACCATACAAGCAAATAAATAATAATGCTTATAAATTAAATACTTAATTTTATGATGATTATAAATTACCTGATTCAAATATTTCCCAGCATAAAATGTAAAATAGCCCTTTTTCTTAAAATGAGTGATAAAAGTTTTGTCTTCATAGTTTTTTTGCCAATATACAGAATTGCAATTTCCATTGACTGAATTATTTCGAACTTCATGATTGCGAGCATATTTCCCTGTCAGAATGCTAGCTCGACTAGGACAACACAGAGGAGTAGTTACAAACTGAAATGAATTAAAATACCATATAAATATATAAAATGAATAAGATTACTGTCTATAAATTTTTGGCGCTTATTTTCCATTCCCCTTTCCAGTATGGAATAATTTGCTTTTAATAATTCCAGGGCAGGCCATCTGGGGGGAAGTGGCGGGTGCTATGTACCCCAGTCCTGCGACTGAGGAGAGCCTTACCGTGATTAAGAATTAAAAAAGTGTTCTGAACAATAATAATGATACACATAATAAAAGACTACAAGCTTTTTTCTATGTGGTTGGCTGAGCATTGACTGATGCCTTTATTAGGCAAAGATAGTAGTGATATGATGGTTACAAAAAGGTGGGAAATGTTCATTTATGAATAAGGAAATGTTGAGACAGAGCGGCGTGCCCGGTCAAGGCTGATGCTGGGTTCAAATGGACTTGTAAATCATCAGCTATCTATTTTATATACATTTAATGTAATATTTATGTGTGCATATGTGTATGTTTATTTATATTTTGTCCAAACAAAAAGCAAAATGACGATAAATTAAGCCATCAACTCATAGCGCTGCACATTTCGGAAATAATTAGTATAATGACTAAATTTATGCTCAATGGTGGATCAAATAAATCCAATTTAATATAAGTAAGGAAATTGTATGACCTTAATTAATATTTCTAAGAATTGTAGTTGTGATTCAATTTTTAGCATGTAATAATCCATGACATTTGTAACACATGTATTAAAAATAATAAAGTTTTTGTAATACATGTATACCTATATGTATATTATGAAAGTTGTGAATAATCCTCTACTTCGTGGAATCCACAAAATAATAAGAATACCTAAAAAGGGAAATTTTTTAAGCATAGTTGAATTACTAAGTAAATACAACTCTATGCTTATGGAATAACAGAATATAAATAGAGTAAAAAAATTCCGCAAATTAAATTGTCAATTATTTAATTCATACATTACAAGATTAAATTATTTCTACCTAAGGAAAGGAAGTTCTTAACAAAATTAAAGATAATGTAAATGCAGCTACATTTTATAATATCGAAATTGATTCTATTCCTGGTATTTTTAATAATAATAATAAAAACTTCAGTCTTTATTAGATACATAAATTTCGAGAAAAAAAGCTAAAGTATAAATGAATCATTTATAGGGTTTATTGAAATAACTGGTGTGACTCGAGAAGGACTTAAAAGATCCATTAGAAAATATTAAGAAAGCTTGATTTAGATACTATGGATTGTAATGGACAGACACAAAAGGGAAATATAAAAGTGTTAAATCTAGCATAAGTATAAAAACATTACTCTCAAACCATTATGCTATATGCATTAGGAAACCAAAATAGATATGGTTAAAGCAATACATATACAGTTTGAGTAAACTTGTATTGTCCTAGAAGTTATTGTGGCAAACAATATTACAGTGATTCTAAAAGTCCATTAGATTCAAAAAAAGAAATGACATTTATTTTATGTTAAGAGAATGATTTACAATATTGTCTAAAATTAGCTATTAATAAACTATTTCAAATAAAAATGTTTTTACCGGGGTTTTAATTTAGTCAATAAAATTAAAGCTGAAATTGAAAAATTTAAAAACAAAATTTAACTCATATTTAGACAAAGCAAAAGCGATTGCACATAATTTGAATCTTTCAGAACATTTTCTTGAAAAACAAATGTGGAAAAGAAAAAATACATATATATATATATATTGCAACAGTATAAGATGAAACTGTAGAAAACTTGGTTGAAAAATTTATTTTTTTTTATTTTTTTTTTTTTTGAAAATTATCTGATGGATACTGGTATTGTACATATATAAGACATATTTAAAAGTATTTCAAATTAATCACTGACACAAAAAACTTTAGAAAAAAATGAATTAGAAAATTATTCCAAAATCTTTGTAACATTTTATAATAATGATGTAAATGAAAACCTAATCCAAATAATTGCTTTGCAACGGGATTTGATTTTGAATTAGAGGGATGTAAATAATGCTTAACACATATTGCAATATATACTAATTAATAAATATAATGATTTACTTATAAATGTATTAACTGTGTTAAAACTTTTCTTCACATTAACAGTTACTATAAGAAGTGCTGAATGATCTTTCAGGAAATTAAAATTAATATAGTATTTTTGATTAAAGCCTGTTATCGGAATGCTTAATGCACTTGTATTAAGCACTGAACCAAAAAAAAAAAAAAAATGCAAAAAGTCGTAATTTTCTAAAATTAATTAATAGCAAGCACAAAATATCACATTAAATAAATATGCAAATGTTCATTTTTCTCTCTGTTAAAATTTTTAGGTCCCCAAATGGTTTTTTGCACCCAGGAACCTTCATAGAGAAGATCAGCTCTGATGTTATCAATTGCCTATTCATGATACTAAATAGAGATATAAATTAAATACAAATGTATAACTTTTGAACGTGAAGTAATTCTAAATTTTTTCATAACGATTTCTTTTTTACTAGAATTCTGGTCAGAATAAGATAAATGAATAAGAGGACACTTAAAATAAATTGTATTTTACAGTTTGAATTAATGCAACAACAATGCTAATACATAGTCTAAATAAATATAATTATGGGATTTAAGATTGATAAATTTAATATATTTTACAGTATTTGAACTGCTGCCAATTAATACCTTTGGTATAACTGGCAACAACATTTGAACAAAATCGTCAACAACTAATACAAGTTTAAAAAGACATTAAATAAACAAAATATGGAAAATCCCTCCCCCCCCCAAATTATGTTGGCCTTTTATATGACTTAAGATGGTTAAATTTAGTAAATCTACATGCATTTTGACTGCTACTCTGTTGGCTATTAAAATTTTTAGACATGAAAAATAAATCCTTAATTTTTTTTCATGTACATGTGTACCATATCACATATACTTAGCAGTTAAAATTACCAGAATATTTTTTCTCAAAATAAATTATAACACCCTTGCTTTGAATAAAAATGTTTAATGGGTAAAAACCGTCAAGGTTTCTGGTATATGCAAATAACAGAAAGGGGGAAAAAACTGGAGAGAGGAAAAAAAAAATCTAAGTTTTTGCATGAAAGGAATTATTATATTATCAGCTATAATAAAAATAAGATTCTATCACTAAGAAATTTAAGGTAAGGTAAAATAAACAATAAAAATGTATGAAAGTTGAAATTTTAAGATTTGATATAACAGAAATGTAATATTTATAAAAAATTCTGAATGATGAAACTATTTTTCAAAAAAAAAAAAAAAAAAAAGTTTTAGAAAGTTTTTTTATTATATAGTTATTTAATATTTAATTTCAGATACAGATAAAACAATAACCATTGTTTCTTGCTTTTATCTGTTTTCATGCATAACATTTAACAAATTTTTGACGAGAGAAGAAGAATAAAAATTAAAGTGAATGCAAGTGAAATTATTAATATAAAATATACATTTAGGAATGAAAAAATCGTACCATATTTATGAATTCAGTCCCATGCTTTTTAATAATTGAATTAGTCTTTTCCAAAGGTTTCTATAAAACATAAAATAAGGCATTATTACTTAAAATAGTTTTATCTGATGTATGAAATTATAAATAAAGGTAAATATTGAAAGAAGTATTTTCAAAAGAAAATAAACAAAGTTTTACCAAACCACCCAAAGCAATGTCTTGATCATCAGTTAAGAAAATCACAAAATTTGGTGGACGATTAATACAAAAAATTCCACATATTTGAAATAAAATTAAGGAAAGAAATAAGAAGAATGAATAGTTTTCCATATTCTAAAAGGTTTCAATTTAAATATTTAAGCCGGAAACAAATGGTTCAAATTAAGCAAAGAGTAAAATCAAAAGCTCCTTTTCACTGTCACAGTTTGCAGTAGTTTTTAAGGCCTTTCAAAAAACTTTTCATTTTCCCTCCCTTAAATAAGTTCAAAATCTAATCTGAAGTCATATTTAATGATTGATTGATTGAACAAAGTCCAGAAGCAAAATTTATTTATATTTAGAATTTCGCCATTGCCAAACTAGGAACTCGAAACTTAGAAAAAGAAGATTCATTGAAGATTTATTCAAAGAAGATATGATTGCATTCCGGTTAATATTCCATTGGTAAAATAGGAAAAAATATTTTGTAACACTTTCAATCATATTCGGAAACGTTTACGATCCTTCTATTACAACCAAGCACATTTTTAAATCGGAAGTGAACAGCATCATATAGAATATGGAAATTTTTTGTAAAGTTAACTGTTAACCAACGAATTCTTAAAGCTACCTTGTTTATATTTTGGTTAGAAAAATTCTAAATTCACACGTGTTCAGATGAAACGCAATAGTGAGATTAGTTTTGTATGGTATGTATTTATTTAAATGTTAGAGATTAGTATGTACATTTTTAATTCGATAAAGTATGGTTTTCTTTAGTAATTTTTTATTAAATACGAATAAGTATTTAATTACCTTCATTCCCGTTGTCATGTATAAAAATTTGTTTTTGATCAAGAGCAGAATTGCAGACTTAAAATACTGATCAAGATTGATAATTTAATTTCAATAAAACAATTTTGTTATAAAAGATTTGACTCTTTCTTAATTTGTTATAGATTTTTGTTGGAAGCTGAATTAGGATGTCAAACTCGTTTGTTATAGACAAACTGAATAAAATTCATGATTTTAAATTTTTTAAAAATTATTATTCATTTTTATTATTTACATAAATGTAGGTCTATTTCAAAAACACAATGTGTGAAAGAATAAGAGCAGTAGTAAAATTATTTTCTTATTGATACCTGGCATCATTTTTCTGATTCACGGGATATAGTTCTGTGATTCAGTCCAAAAATGATCCAAAAGGAATGAGTACGAAAGTTCTGACTCCCTTTATTTCCTTTTACTTACATTGATAATTATTTCCAAATATAGGAATAATTTTTATCAATTTTCAAGTGTTATAATTATATATAAAATTTTAAAATCCAAGTCAACAGATTCTCATGAAGAAAAATTTGATATATAGGATATTTTTAAAATTGTGAGACAATTTTTGTGGTTAGATCCATAAAAATAGCCATATTACAGCAAACTATTGTATGAAAAGCAAATATTTGGAATAATAATATATGATATTCTAGGGACTTGCATTTTAATTGATACATTTTTCTTATATTGTTATTTATGCCGATGCATTGTTTGGCTGTCCCATATTTGTTATCAATCTATTTTATCTCATGTATCTGTTTATTTTATTTATCTGTTTCATTTCTGTTGATAAAGAATGACTAGTAAAGGCTTTTTTTTTGTCATATTTATGACCCTTTATTCTATTGCAGAAATATTATTTTTTCCTGCCTGAAAAACTGATATCTTGATTTTGGAGATATATTATGTCTGCTGTGCTGTAAAAATATTTGTGACCATGAATTTGATTATTTTTGAAATAAAGTATTTATAATCATATTATTATAGTATAAATATCTTTTTATTTCTTTATGTTTTTTGCTCCTATCTTGTAATTCATTGCAAATTGAAAATATTGTGCACATATTTATTATAATGACATATTTCTAACTTTAGAAGACTACCTTTACTGAACTAAGGTTATTTTATCTACATATTATTTTCCCTTGAAGGGCACCTCAAATATAGGAACTGTAGGTACCTAGAATGATGGTTGGTTCTTATTGGCCTGTTAGACACACACAGTATCTAGTATGATGGTTGGTTCTTACTGTCCTGTTAGACACAGACAAACAAAGAAAAAATGATGTGAAATTAGCTACTTTCTTCTGATAACAGGACATTCTTCTTATGGAAGGGATTACATTGCAACCCTTAGAAGACATGGTTAGACTGCTGTTCTTGCCTATGCTATTACAACGTTTCAATAGCTCTAATTTTTTAAAATGTTGTTGTGTAGGTTGGAGTATCTGCTTTCTGTTGGTTATCTACCTATTGTGAGTGATTAGTTTGTAAACATAATCCATTCAAAAATAAAATTTACACATATATTGTTTATTATCTTATCATCAATATATATTACATTTTTTAAAAAATGGAATTTTTATATTTTATTCTAGAGCTAACTCCCTTTTTTCCAAAAAATTCCATAATTTCTTAATATGTTTATTTGTAATTATAAAAATATATATCTCTTACTTGATTCCCTTAGTGCAAATAAATCTTGGTCTGTCTCTATTCCTACTGCCAAAACTTAAAAAAGTTTAAAAATAAATAAATATATATAACGTTTAAATAAACCGTTGGAAAAATACAGAGAGAATAAATTAATATATTTTAACATATTTGAGATATATATAAAAATATTGTTAAGATCTTGTTTCAATGACATCTAATGTGCAAAAGTTCACAATTCTCTGTTTTATATTGCAATTTTTATTCTTGTTCATCTGCCTGGTGAGTCCATTGTTGCATCTGAAAATTATAGTTAATACTCTTTTATCTGTTATTACCTCCATTAAGCAATAGTAATATGTAATAGTAGCATGCAATTTTAGACATCTCATTTAGATGTGTAGAATTAGACATCTATATGAGATATAGCAGCATTTTGTTTTAATTTCTGAGGTATTTGTCAACTTCTTAGCACACTTTTTCCCATGAAAGAGCTCTAATTTTTGAAGTTAACTTTCATGCTCACTGTAAAAAATTTGCTATGTAAACTAAGGAATTTTTTTTTCTGCGAGTGGGTTTTCTGTTTGAATATATATATAAAAAATGTTTGAATTGTCTAATTTATTTAATATCTGATCTGCTGATTTATTATTCATTCATTATATTTTTAATGCACAAGTATTTCATTTTAGAATGTCTCAGCTTCCTGAAAATTGCTTTGTGTTTGCTCTTTGATAGTTTTGTGTCAAAGAACAAATTTTATAAATACTCATTCAAGCAATCAACTTAATTCAGTAATTTTTTTTATTTAAAAAAAGCTACTTAATTTATTACTAAAATTTAGTTCAAGTATAATTGAAAGAATTATTGTTTTAACCAAAGTAAACCCATTAAATTTTTTTAAAATTATTATTATTATATTATTATTTTTTTGAAATTTACAATTTGAAGCAGCATGGGGTTATTTTTTGAACCGAAATCGTGGTTTTTAACCATCTCGGATGTTGAGGATAGTACATAATCCAGCACCGCCCCTTTTCAAATTTCCACACCACACGAGCTGATGGGTATTTGATCTGAAGAATTTTATGTATTCTAGATCCGCATGTATAGATTCTATGCTAGATCTATTCCGCTAGATTCTATGTAGGAATTGGGCTTTTAGCTGGACCTTTTTGGCAGCCGAAAACGAAATCTTAATACCAAGTCACCGTTACCCTAAAAGAAAGTAATGATTGTATACAGAAAGAGACTGATTGCCTGTGCAATCATTTTTCTTGCCTGAACATTATAATTAGTTTTGTATAGGATGAATTATATATCAAAATCTTGGAAACGGAATTTGTATGGAGAGGCAATATCTTTGAAATATTGTATCTATAAAGAATTTTGTCAACTTCTCCAGTACTGACGCCTGAACTGTTCAGTTCAGGCGTCGTCCTTGTTGTTTGACCGAGATTCAAAATTAAGATGTCTTTCGCAAAATAGTTCACGTGATACTTGCTGCACCAGTGATTCTCTGAAATATTTGCACTTTGTGCAACAATGTAATGTTCTCGTAATTTGTAATGTTTTAATAAGCAGTTAATGAGAAATAGATTTTCCTTCCTAAAAGCCGTTTATTTTCGGCTGAATTAAAAAAATAAATCCAAACACTATTTGTTACTGTTATTTTTATTTCTTGTTAACATGGCTAGAAGAAAAAGTTATTTTTTTAACTTATTATTTTGTTACTGTATTAAACCATTTGACAGATTCTGTCGTCATCTTTGGCATCTGACAGAGGCTTAAAATTAAGAAGTATTTCCTAACACAGCGCTTGAGATACTGTCGAGAGGTTCGCTAAAATTTTTTAAATCTTTTTAAAACCTTTAAATGTATTTTTTTTCACTTTTACAGTTTGTGCAACGGTGTAATTTGTTAATATTTTGTAATATTTTAATAAACAGTTAAC
>JAPMOQ010025975.1:0-44371 GCA_026543055.1 Argiope trifasciata | reverse complement strand
AAATAAGCTCATATACGAATTTAAACCGATTTTGTGCAGATATTTTTAGATCTCTTAATGGATAAAGTGGGTAAAAGAAGGGAGGGGTGTAATTTTTCAGCAATTTATTTCCCTCGCAAGTAAAAATATGATTTCCCATTACTCAGATGAAATATTCAGTGCATATATGAAATAGATATATTTAATAAATATATAAATATTATAGCTGAATTTTTCCTGCATCCTTTAATAGGGGTAGCTTATTCCTGGTTTTGGACGTGGTTTTTCCTCCTCTGTGTTATATATGTGTGGTGTAAATGTGCCTCGCTGTAAAAATAGCAAGCTAATGCAATGCTTGAAGTAGCTAAATTGTAGTCTTAATCCAAGTTGCCGCAACTGAAACAAGAAAGCTCACTCGGCTTAAATTCTTAAATTGCTGATGAATTTGCTAGCCTTCAAATTTTGAAAACGAAATAGTCGAAAACCATGAAATTCTTTAAATTAGGTGCAATTTGAAATCAATGAATGATATCAAGGAATGGGTGACAGAGTTCGTTAATTAAATAATATTTGTATTTTGAAAAAGTAACTGCATTTTTTTTTCTTGTCATAAAGTATCAGAATGTAAAGTTCCTTAAAATTGACCAAGGCATTTAGAAGTGGGATACAGATGCATAGACAGGATTTTGGTTTAAGTTAAGATAATATTTTGCAAATGTGCACCATAGTTAAATATTTCGGTACTTAAAAAAGAGGAGACTATTTTAAATATTATTAAATGGAAAATTATAATAAAAAATATAGATGTATGCTTAATGCACCAATGCATGCTTAGCTAAGGTATATAACAGTATCGCAAAGAATTAAATTGAATTCATTCAGTTTATGCGATTTAGTTATAAAAAGCATCAAATCTAAGCTGTGCCGAAAATCTGAACGGCAGCAAACATGACGTCACACTCCCATTGCAAAATGGGCGGCGGTGTGAACCAATGATGGTGTATGATTTTACTCCATACATGAAGTAAGGCAGGGAAAAGAAATATGCTCACCGAAGTCTTTATCGAAATATCTGGATGCAAACTCAAAGGCCTATTTAGAAAAACTAATCGAAAGAGTCATTTTATTTACTTTTACTTTACAATTCGCTAGCTAACTACTAGGTCCTTTCCTTGACAATTCGAATTAAAAATTCCTTCCAAAAAAAAAGAATGGAGCTATGGAGCTTTTGATAAATGCTTGTTAGTTCTTTTAGCTGAAACAATCTTCAAAACAAACAGACGGAATTAAATCTTTTTAAAACTTTTTTTTCCACAGCTTTAAAAGAAAACAAAAAAATATATATTAGCCTTATTAAATAAAAGTAGAGATTAATTGTGCTAACCTGCGGCTTTATATTAGCACCGGCAATATTTCGATACATACCTCAAAATTTCGAAATGTGGTCAGATGACAATCAGAAGCACATAAACAGGCACCATCTCTCCAAATTTCCCATCACACAAGCGGGAGCCTGTTTGACCCCCATGGACTTAACAAGACCCTGTATGGCTTAATAGGCAGATTCGGAATTATATATTGTTACGAACGTGTACTTTTGCTTTCCTGCTCTGATACTGTCATCGTAAGGAAGACAGATTGACAGCAATCTGTATTGAATAGTGAATGGGCATGACGTCAGAGGTCCCAGGGCTTGGCTACAAACTTGACGATCATTTGGCGAAAAAATGGATAATACCCAAAACATCGAGAATTTTCCCGGTCCGTCTCGGTTGTATATAGTTGTTTCCTGTACATACACGGATGGGAAAAAATCCCAACACCAAGAAAAAATTATTGTACAGTAATGAAATTTTAGGAATACATTTGTCTAAGTAATATATTTAATTGATTAAAGTTTCAAGATCACAGGTAGAGCCATTTCAAATGTGAAATATTGGTACATTAGTAACCAGTGTAACTGCCAGAATTTTGAATGCAAGCATGCAAAAGTGCATGTATTGTGTCGTACAGGTGTCGGATATCAGTTTGTGGGATGGAGTTCCATTACAGTTGCACTTGGGCGGTCAATGCAGGGATGGTTAATGCTGGTTGTGGATGACGCTGGAGTTGTCGTCCAATGATATCCCATACGGGCTCGATTGGAGAAAGATCTGGTGATCTAGCAGGCGAAGGCAACATGTCGACACTCTGTAGAACATGTTGGGTTACAAAAGCGGTATGAGGGCGAGCGTTATCCTGTTGGAAAACACCCCCTTGAATGCTGTTGATCAATGGCAGCACAACAGGTTGTATCACTAGACTGACGTACAAATTTACAGTAAGGGTGCTCCTGCTATCATACGAAATTGCTCCCCAAACCACAACTCCAGGAGTAGGCCCTGTGTGTCTAGACCGCAGACAGGTCACTAGCAGGCGTTCACTTGGCCTCCTTCTAAGCAACAAACGGCTATCACTGCGTCCAAGGCAGAACCGGCTTTCATCAGAAAACACAACAGATCTCCTCCGTCCTCCAATGAGCTCTAGCTTGACACCACTCACGTCGCAAACGGCAGTGGTTTGGAGTCATTGGAATGCACTGTACAGGGCGTATGGCTTGGAGCTGTTCTTGAAGTAACCGATTTGTAACATTTCGTTGTGTCACTGTGGTGCCAACTGCAGCTCGAATTTCAGCTGCAGTTCGAGTACGACGCAGTACGAGTGGATACGTTCCTGCCAAGTCTTTCAGCAATATCGCGGGAAGAAAACCCACCTTCTCGTAGCCCTACAACACGACCTCGTTCAAACTCAGTGAGCTGTTGATAATGGCTTCTTCGTCTACTCAAAGGCATCCTTGTCTAACATTTACCCACTGCGTCAAATCTGAACTGTAAATAACGATCACGAACCTTACAGCGCTTAATTAAATCAAACCTCATTTGCATGTTCATAGTGTCGCTACTAGCGCCACACTTAGGCGCGTAGCTCGAAATTTGAATCGACTTCATCTTTCAGATGTATAAACACGCCGCCTACTAGTTTATCTAGCACAGCTCCTTCCTAGTGTTGGGATTTTTTTTTCCATCAGTGTAGTTATGTGGTAAATATTTTTAATCTTTGTGCTGTCCGTCCTATAAATGAACGTCGTCGGTGTTGTGTCATCTATTGAAGGACTAATCATTGCGTGTTATTATCATCTTTTCACACCGAACACACCCACTATACAAGTAGAAAGGACCCGACGGATTAGGATAGGAAATCCGTAACAATGTGTGTGTGTGTGTGTGTGTGTGTGTGTATTCCCAACTCAAAATATATTTATAATAAAAGGTGTATATTTTAGTATATATAAAGGAATATAATAATATATATTTTGTTGGTTTGAAAGAAAAGTTTTATATGTACCTATGAGATAAAATATTACTCATATTTTCCAAAACATTTATTTAATGTTTACAACTAGTAACAGACAAAAATATAGTTGAAATACCACCTACTGGCTTTCAAAACATTTACTTAATGTTTATAAATATTTATAGCTTAATAACTGGCATACTAGATAACATTTTGCTTAACATCATATATTTACTATAAAATATGAAATTGCCCGTTTATATGGCAGGAACTTGCAAAATAAGATCTTGAAAACAAGATGCAAATATTATTCCTTTCACCCATTTTATCGCGCCTTCTACCCATCTATAGATTATCTAACTCCTGCTGACATAAAATAAATTTAAAACAAAAACAGATAATAGTGTATCGATTGGGGACTGTTGAGAAAGGCTAACAAAGAGATACATTGAGAATAGCTTTCATTAAGAATCTTTTCATAGCCCCCATCAACCTCCTGGGATTATGACTTGCCCTTTTTAAGCTCGATCTTTTTCTGTAGAAATTGCTATTTTAAATATAGTAGATAACAAACGAAAAGAGGAATATGCTCACTTTAGCGTTTTTACCGAATGATCTAACTTGGAGAAAACAAGAGAAATGTTTGCATTTTCTATTTCATGATGTTTTCTTTTGAGAATTTTAGAATGTTAGTTTGAAGAAAATTGCCACTGTAAATCAAATGTTTGCAAACGTTCTTTTTCACTCCATCAATAGAATTCTTTTATCTGTAACATTGTTTTGTTATCTATCTCTCTTTAAGATCATCCAAGGCCTTTCAAAAATAACGAGGCATTTCAAAAGCTTTTTAGGTGTTATTTTAAATACTTTTGGACTAGCAGAAAAATTTGAAGCTGCTTAGCAATTAAAGAAAATCGTTAGAGAAATAGGAGATATGTAACTTAATTGCACATTAAATGAATTAATGTTTAATTAATAATAATGGAACTCAATATTTTAACTGAACCAATGACAGATTTCAATGCTATTTTTTAAAAAAAATTGAATTCTTAAAATTTTAATTCCTTCTTTTGAAATTAAATGACGAAAAAGCTAAACTTCGTTAAAACAATGCCGTATTTACATTAAAAAAAATATTTAGATGCCCACATGTATCATCTTTTCGTATTAGGTTTAGTAGTTGAATTGGAGTGGATTAAGAAAATGTGAGAAGAATAAATTAAATTATTTACAGAAAAGACATGCTTTCTATTTTAGCTCAACATTAAAATCGGAAAAAAATGTTTCTAAAATTTCCCCCAGTATAATTTTATCTAGTATTTCAAAAATGTTTGCTCATTTTATAACAATTGATATCTTTTTTCTTCTGTTTTTGCATCATAAAGATGTGATCAGTTTTTTAAAGCTAAATTGAAAAAGAATTAAATTGAGGTAATAAAATACAGTTCATTATTATCTTTCAACAAGTAATTGATTCTGTTATTTTTCATCACTTGTATTTTATTTGAAGGGGGCTGACGCATTTAAAAGCATATATAGATAAAAATTCCTAAAATCAAAGAGCATATATATGTATATATATATATATATATATATATATATATATCTTGCAAAACCCCTTTTTGTTGGGGCGCTCTTTCACACGCCTCACAAATAGAGAGAGCACAGAATGAAGAATAATCATACTCGAACCTGGGGTGCCCAGAGAATGGCGAAAACATGCTAAACCTAGGCCAGGATTCCGGAGAGGTTTTACTAAAACATATAAATAATATTAAAATATTAAAGGAATATTAATATAAATATGAAGGATTTAAAATTTAAGAGTCTGATTTACAAGAAAGACACATATTAGAAAATACATCATCAGTTGTAAGAGTTATTTTTATTTATGAAAAGTTTGAGATGATAAACACGAATAATTTCATATATAATGTATGACATATAAAAAATGCTAAATTGAAGGCTTAAAAGACTCCGGAAGTATAGATTTAGGAAAAAAAATTAATTAAATCTCTTACCATAGTAATTTCTATCGACTTTTCATAACGCCATTTTTTCCCGCGCTTTAAACGTAGTTGGAATTTGCGTAATTACCCGCATTATCAACGATTTTAAACTGTGTTAATTAATTAAGAATATAATGATCATAAGGAAAATTCGGGTAGTAAAGGACATTTTCTTTTTTTATGTATCCGGCTCCCAAAATAACTTTGAATTGTTATAATACTTGATGAATAATTAAAGCTGTTATTTTCCGTAACGAACATATGTCACCAATGCTCTCTCCTCTTCAAACGATTAGGTCCTCTCTCTTCCCCCCTTATCCTCTTCTATTGGGATTAAATAACCATTTGACACTGTTCCAGCAGAAGTTAAAGAAGCGTCATAATTAATCAAGCATTATTTATAATCCGACAACATTTCTCCTAATAATTAGTAATTAGCTATCTGATTTATCTAATGGTTAAAACTGAAACATAAAGCTAAATCTATAAAAAATAAAAATACTTTATCTACTTTCCATAATCGTTCAGTTTGATTTGAATACGTTAAAAGATCCTTTTAAGCGATCAATTAACTTTATCACTGGTTTATTAAAAAATGTGCTACTAGAGAGGAAAATGTGTTTGGAAGGTATGTTTTTTATAGCCTGAAATAAAAGATGCTAAAATAATTGTTAGTGTGTCTCATGGGATGGTGAAGGATTATATATATTGGTTTGTTCGGAAAGTAATTTCATTTGTGTGTGTGAAAATGAAAGACAATTTTCTTATAATGAACAAATATTTTATTAAATTAGATAGTGGTCATTCCCGTCCAGTACCTTTTGCCATGTTTCGAGTTGTAGCATGATTACACGCTCATAAAATTTTTGGTCTTTGCTGGAAAAATACTGAAAGAGGTGGTTTTTGACCTCCTCACTTAAAGTAAAGGTTTTACCATCTAAAACATTTTGTAACGACTGGAACAATAAATAATCCGAAAGTGCCAGACCTGGAGAATATTGTGGGTGTAACATTGTATCCCATTCAAGCTGTAAAAGGTTTTGTCAAGTGATCAAACTTGTATGAAGACTCGCATTATCTTGGTGAAACACTATACCTTTTCCGTTGATTAATCCATGCCTTTTTTGTAGTATGGCATCATTTAGTTTGTCTAGCTGATTACAGTAGACTTCCGAATTAATTACTGTGTCTCCGCTTAAAATAATTGCCGTCTTTGTGATGTAAATGATTGTCAACTTTGTGTTGTCCCGTCTTCGTGTAAATAAACGTTGTAGGTGTTTCAACTTTGAAGCTAGCTGATTATGTTTATTTCACACCATACACCCACTACACTTAATGAACCTGACTGAGGTGAAAATCCGTAACAGTACATTAAGTATTTAGCAACAGATATTTTCAAAATCAATCCTCTGATAAAAATTTTAACAGTCATTTGCAGCGGCTCTAGTTCATAGTATGAACGATTAATTCGAACTTTAATAATTTGTCACTTTTCATCGTATATTGCTACTTGTGAAGCAATAAAAATTTGACCCAAGTTCAAAATGAACCCATCTTGCTATATTAAGAGTTGCATATTCCTCATTACATCCGTTGCAACCTCACATTATCCAGATAAGGAATTCAATGTTAACATTATAATATAAATGATAAGCCACCGGTATATATAGTTTTTACAGCAATTTTTGAACATTAATAGCCATATATTTAAATTTATTTATATTATATTCGTATGAAGAAAATAGGCTTTATCATTACCTTAATGTGATTTCTTTAGAATAGAATAATGATTGGGTCATTATGCACACTGATAATTCTCACTGCCTTTTGAAAAGCATTTTCAAAAACGGGCATTGTTTCTCAATTAAAGTTTAAGAATCCATTTCTTACGATACGATTAATATCTCGCCGGCATCCTGGCATAGGGGTAGCGTATCTTACCCGTTATCTGGGCGTCTCGGTTTTGACATGGTTGTTATTCTGTGTTCTATCTGTGAGCAGTGTGAATGTGCCTACCTGTAAAAAGGGAAAAAAAGGACCTGTAAATTTGAGAATGTGAAGCATGAAGTAGCTAATTCGTACTCTTGACCCTAGTTTCCACTACTGAAAAAAGAGACGCTAATTTAGACATAAATCGCTGACAACTAATGTTCAGCGGGCTTGTAAAGCGCCATGGGTTACAGCAACAATGATTCCTATTCAATTTTAATTAATTAACTTTTTTTATTCAGTTGGAGTTTCTGATGGTGGCGGTAAAATACTTTGTACATTTGTAGAGTATTCCAAAATATGTATAATAATTATAAAAATATCTAATCAATTAATAACACAAATTAATGTGTTTTTTTATCTGAAAGTAATAAATGCAAACTTGAAAGAAATCATCAAAAGTGTACAAATCTTAGAATACTATTATTGAGGTGCTGTAATAATTGAATCTTAATTGTAAACTTCGTAAATGTAGATATTATTAGACATCTTTTAACATTTGAATTCATGATCTTACATTGTTAATATATACAACAGTTTACGAATTTATTTGATTATTAGTCTGAATGCAATACTGATCAAATTAAGCGTTAATTCATCTGATTTAGTAATTTAATAGCATTTATGATTATAAATGTTATCATTGTACTAATCACAACCAAAGTGATTTCATGTGCAAGCTATTCGGAGAATTTATAAAATATAAGAGAAAATAAATATGTATATAAAATTATAAATGTTTTAAAGGTTTATTTCACATCAAAGGAAATTGTAGCGTAATATATGAAATTAGCAAGGGCTATCTGTCAACAATTACAGTTATAATAATATGATGACGTTATTAATCGTCGATGGGAATTGTTACTGTAATTTATTCTATCATAGAAAGAGTGTAAATAATATATCGTGCATACGCAAAAAAATAATTTATCCTTTCACGAGGATATATTTATGAACTAACTGCTGTTTTCTTAACTTGCAGACAGAAATTCCCACTGTGCCTTACTAATTCACATGCATTATTCATACTAAAATAAGGCATTATATGTAATGTTGAACATGTTTTGTTTTTTGCGAGTCACATGTTTATTTTCAGTATTATAATGCTTTTATGTGCTTAGAATCTGGGATAGAACCAAATAATTCTTCAATACAAAGAGAGGAATTTCCAAAGAAGTATTCAAAAAATGTCTTCTCATTATACATTTATGCCTGAAAAAGTCAATGCAACTTATAATTGGGCAATATAATAAACATTAATTTTCCAGTTTTCAATACGAAACGTTTATGGATAAGATAAATTCACTGTTCTCGATGTACAGAATCTTTTTACTCACATTCAATTAGAGATCTGGAAATAATCCTTAATTTTTTACAATTTTGTGTTGATAGTCGCAGATGCAATTCAATATTTATAGCATTTTATTACATAATCCTACCATTTATATTATTATTTATTTTATTTATTGAATTTGCATTTCATTTATAAACACCCGCTCTATAATTTGTAATAATTCTAATACTATTTCAGGCCACATATAGATACATAAGATACCTGTAGATACATCAATATTTTCTTCTTTTCCTTTCCAATATTGTCATAATTTTCCTAACAGGTTCGAGAAGAATATATATGTACAAGATTATTTAAAAAGATAGAGCAGACTTCATTTATTTATATTCGGTTATAATGAATCACCCACAAAATACATCACTCGATAGAGGAAATTCATTGGTTAAAGTTTTAGAGTCGAGATGCCATACGTTTTTAGCCGGGACAGAATATTATAGAATAAAATTTTATTCAATGCAACTAATATGTATTCCGCTTATTATGCGAAAAATGTCAAACTAGAAATACAATTATTGCAATACGTGGGTTATTGATTCCTAGTCAATGAATTATTGTAAAAATTTCGATTGATTATGATTAAAATTAAAGGCAGAAGTTCTATACACGAGACATAAAGGTGGTTGAGAAATTCCAAACTCTCTTTTCCTCTGTTAGCTGATTTCATATGATTACTATCGAAATTAATTCAAATACAGTAAAAACCTTTAGCTGATATACGAGGATGAACATTGTTTTAATTTTTACATAGGCAACAATCGCTTACAAATTTTTTCCATCAACTTGCAAATTGTTTATACCCAAACGGATTTTTCTTGTAATATACTCTATAATAAAATAGATTTTTGCAACTTCCATATTGTATTGCATTAAACAACTTTTCTTGGCTATCGCCTTTTTCTCTTGAAGAAACATATTTAACGAGATTGGAAAGACAAGAAATAAAACTGTGAATATTCTTCGATTCAGAGATATATTTTATGTGTTTCTATCTTATTTCTTCTTTAAAAATAGATGTATTAAATATGTTCTTTATGCATAACCTTGTATATATGGCTTTAGTATAAAGAGATTGTTAAAAAAATTAAAGCTAAAAAACAGCTATTTTCTGCCGATGATCATATTTTGTTAAAACCAATTGACGTAAGATCTTAATATATTATCATGCAAATACCATAAACGTGTTCTCTATTATTTCTCCAATGTATCATGTTACTATACAAAATGATCCCTATCTCCTACCTATTTGTATAAAAGAACACGTAACAGGAAACACATGGGAGCCATTAGGGAAAAGGAGGAAAACACATCGCAAGAGAATCGCTCTCGTTAGGAGCACTTCCATGGATATACTATTGTCTGAAATTATTCTGCTATTCTTTTCTTTATTCTGCTATAAAATAAACACTTGTTACATTGAGGGCATAACCTATGGAAAAGGATTCACATCACATTAAATATTTTAAATAATTTTCAAAAAAAAATTGAATCTATGTTCTTCGTGGAGAATTCTTTCCAGAATTTCCTTTCATGATAATACCTGTTATCTTTTGGAATTCTTTCAACACTTACAACTAGCATTACTTTAATCATTACATTTTTTGTAGGAATAATCTTCACCCTAATATTTTTAGAAGGGTTTCAAACTTATATCCAATTTAAAGGAAATATGAGGATATTGTTAAAATTTTATTTTAATTTAGTTTCAAAGCTAAAGATTACTTGTCGGATTTTCACTTATTTAAAAATATGTTTGTTATTTTATAATTTGGAGTAAATCATTCGTGTGACGAATTCGCAATGACTACACAAGACACAAAGTGAATGTGAATTCACTGAATCAATGGAGTCGAAAATGCTTTCTTTCACAAATAGAGAAAAATGCAGTATGCCGAATGCAAGAATGAAATAAGAGATATGTCCTCGAAGACGCGGATTTATGCATTTTTGTGATAGAATTTTCTCATTTGTGATACCGATTAATTCTGCAATATTTTAAATATTTCTGTTTTGTAATATTTATTCCTTTTATCATTCAATTAATTATAATTGCTTTACAACAAATATATACATATGCATAGCTCAATCATTAATGATTTTTACATACATATTTGTTACACGAATTATATTCCGTATATCCCAAAGTAATTTTACTACTGTAAAATCACTATATATATATATATATATATATATATATATATATATATATATATATATACACTGAAGTGACAAAAGTCATGGGATGACTGTTAATATCGTGTCGGTCCTCCTTTTGCCCGGCGAAGTGCAGCAACTCGACGTGTCATGGAGTCCACAAGTCTTTGGGAGTCCTCTGCAGGAATATTGAGCCATGCTGTCTGTATAGGGGTCCATAATTGTGAAAGTGTGGATGGTGCAGGAGTTTGGGCACGAACGGACCTTTTGATGATGTCCCATAAATGCTCGATGGGATTCATATCGGGCGATCTAGGTGACCAGATCATGCGCTGGAATTGTCCGGAATGTTCTTCAAACCAATCGCGAACAGTTCTGGCCCGGTGACATGGCGCATTGTCATCCATAAAAATCCCATCGTTGTGTGGGTACGTGAAGTCCATGAATGGCTGCAAGTGATCTGCAAGCAGCTGAACATAACCATTTCCAGTCAATGATCGGTTCATTTGCACCAGAGGACCGAGTCCATGCCATGTAAAAACAGCCCACACCATTATGCAGCCACCACCAACTTGAACAGTGCCTTGCTGACAGTTTGGGTCCATTGCTTAGTGGGGTCTGTGCCACACTCGAACTCTACCATCAGATCGTAACAACTGAAATCATGACTTATCTGACCACGTCACGGTTTTCCACTGGTCTAGGGACAAGTTGATATGCTCACGAGTCCAGGAGAGTCGTTGCAGGTGATGTCGTGCTGTCAGTAAAGGCACTCGAGTCGGTCTTCTGCTGTCATAGCCCAAGGGAGACAAATTTTGTCGCACAGTCCAATCGGACACGTCCCTCGTACGTCCCACATTGATTCCTGCAGCTATTTCATGAAGTGTTGCGTGTCTATTAACATTGACCATTCTGCACATACGTCGGTGGTCTCGGTCGTTAAGTGCAGGTGGTCGCCCACTGCGCTGTCCATGATGGGATGTGATGCCTGAAATTTCATACTCTCGGCACACTCTTTATACTGTGGATCTCGGAATGTTGAATTCACTAACGATATCCGCAATGGAATGACCCATGCGTTTAGCTCCAACTAACATTCCACGTTCAAAGTCTGTTAATTCTCGTCGTGCCGCCATAAATCACGAAAAACCTGTTCACATGAATAACTTGAACACAAATGAAAGCTCTGGAAAACGAATTGCGCATTTATACTTTTTCGCTGCCATACTACTGCCATATGTATATTTGCATATTGCTATACCATGACTTTTGTCACTTCAGTGTATATATATTACTATACGTATTAAATTTATTAATATCAACTAAGTTGGTTCTTTTAAAAATATCTATATTTGATACCACCTTAGTTGATTTCGATGATCTAGTCTTCCGCTTTATAAATAACTCTATCAAATTAAAAACAGTTTTTAAGATAAAGAAATGGAATTCTTGTGTTTCAAATTAATAACAACAGGATTATGTATATATTCAAGACTATGCCACTTGTAGTAATAATTCTCCTATCAGATTTTCACTCATAGTCAAATTGAAATGCTCATTAATGAAACCATCATTTATATTTCAATGTATATATAAAATTTTTGAATAATTTATCGATTCTGATAGCAACAAAAACCTTATTAGTAGTTTAGTTGCTTAGATGTGTTTAAAGTAGCAATCATACTCGTAGTTTATTTAAATGTGCAAAATTATTAGGTGAATAACTCATTTACATACATCAACAATAACCGATTTTAAGGGGAATATTTAATTAATAATATACACTGAAAAATCGTGAATATATGATATATCTATTATCTTATGAGTTATTTTAGATGCTAACTCTATTCAAAAATATATATTCGACGAGAGATGGTGATACTAACTCTTACTATATACTTACTATATACTTAAACATATATACCAAACATAGATTACGAAATTTCCTAGCAATCTTAATCCTTATAAAGACAGATTATTCACATGCATTTGATAAACTGATCTACTTACTAATAGATAATGTCAGCGATTCAGTTCCGTTTCAGTCCGATAAACTGAGGATTAAGATTTATGATCCAGATTGTGGAGTTAGATTTATCACTGATTCTGAGTAATAACGACAAATTATATATATCCTGCTTAAAATAGAATATTTACATTCTAACTGTGATTATCGGATTGATAAAATCTATGCTTTCCATATAGTAAATAGTTGAATACTTTGATATAAAGTGTAGTTTGTTGATAGTAACGACATTATGCAGAAATAATCTCTGAAATTGCACCCTTTTTTTTCCTTTTTGAATATGCATCAGGTTATATTCTCCGATTTAGATAGGTGTTATATTTCATACCATATATATTTTTAGCTCTGTCATCATTAAAATCATTCTGACAAGTCTTTCAACTTTCGATTTTTTAAAACTCATAATGAATTAATTTATTTAAGAAATGCATTAATATGATATTTAGTGCAGCAGAGTCAGCTAATCTAAACCAAACCAAATAATATAGAATAGATTAGTTTGAACTTCTATCTCTAAAGCTAAATGATAAGCGCATTATATAGTAAGATATAGTACGGAGTAAAATATAGTACGAAATTGAAGCATTAATATCTTAATTACAGAATTTACTAGCAATGTAAAAAATACAAGAAAAAATTTTCATAGTGAAACAACTGAAAAGTGATACATCAGCTTTGGCAAGAAGTGTATATGTGAAAAGAGAGTAACCATTTTCTCAGATTAGACAGGAAAATTGGGAATAAAAAATAGGAGAGTAAAAGAATACAAATATTATGATGAAAAAATAGAACCGTATTGCTAAAACCATTTTGACCAAAAAAAATTAATATATTTTGAAGAATAAAATTTGACAGCATTAGAAGAAATTTAATTTTTTTTATCTTTATTCAGATGTCGCTAATTTTAACTAATTTTATAGAAATAAGTTTATAATCTGTGCTTTCGGTTTCCATAAGATTCTCTAAACATTACCTCCCTTCGGTTCTTGGAATTGGGGAAAAAATATATATAAAGGCGGACTATTTATTGATAATGGAAGGACAGCTTAAAGGAGGCAGCATTGTTATGTTTAACTTTCACGATTGCAAGCTCAGAAAATATAATTAAAACAGAAAACGTATTGAAGTTTGGAAAGTATTTCTAACAAGCAGTCTATACAGGATACATCTATTCATATAACGGGCAACTGTCTGCAGTTTTCCGTTTTCTGGAAATCGGGATATTTGTAACTAGAATTAAGGTCTCTCTTCGGATTACATGCAATACTAGAACACCACGGAAGTTTTGAGAAAGAGGTTTGAATAATTCTAGTCAGTAAGAAAGTATGCTTGATGAGAAGTGGCTTTTTTAGAAAAGAATTATGAAATGCCTTTTGATAATATACCATCATATGTCAATTATAAAACTGAAAAATAGATATTGAGAACAAGTAATAAAAGTTATTTTTATAATATTCTGGTTATTTTAAATTATTGAATAAACTGCATAGAATCATATAATTAAATATTATATAAATTTAATTCCTTAATATTTTATTAAAAAATTTATATTAGTGAAATCATATTCAAAAACTTTTTTGATTATGAAACCTGTTAATTTCTGTTATTTTAGCTCATTAAATCAATATTTAATTTTAACTTTTTTTGAATCACTTGTAAAATTCTAAATTAAGAAAAATTTTATTGCAATCGTATAACTTATTACTTCCCCATTTTGAATTCCACACTCTAGTAATTTTTTTTCTAGATTTTATGCAGTATTCACCTTTTTGCATATTACATATTTGCAATTAGAGCTATTGATCTGCTCAAAACTTTACATATCCACTAATTTTTTTTTCATTACCACTCCTTACATAAAAGTACAAAACTTAAGCAAGGCCATTCAGGACACGGTTGCTCAGATTTTTATTTTCAAGTCTTATTTGGTTTTTCATACTAAAGTGAAGATAATTGGTTCTTAGTTGATAATTGCATGGTACTAATGAATAAACTTTATGAAATATCGATCATTGATTTGAGCATCGAGATTATTTGCAATTTTTTTAGAGATTAATCGCTAACTAATTATTAACACACAAATATAAGAATACGGAATATGTATTTTGTATGCCTTTATTTTTCGTTTGAAGCTAAGATTTTGTGTTATGCACAATTGTTGCTTCGAGGCCATGTAGTAAATGCAAGCATATAACTGCTAATGTGTTAAGTTATTACTGCTATATGCATGCAAATCAAGACAAAATGAGAAACAATTCCTTCACAGTTTTGATTCTAATTTTAGTTGTTAAATCAATGTGCCAAAATTCACTTATCCAGCTTTCTTTATTTTGTAGTTATAAAGCAATGTTCAAACACCATACAAATAAACTTTCTCTTAATAAATTTCACTAAAATTTAAAAGAAACCTTCAAATTTGCTGTTAAGTCTTAACGGAGTTTTATTGATTTCATTGTTTTTTCGCTCACTTCCTGATATGCATATGTTTTAAATTGTCTTCAGTTACTCCTGACGAAAACGTAATGGTTTAATATATTCAGCATTTAATTACTAAATAATCGCATGTTTTAAATTAATATTCAGTTCTTATGAAAAACGTATACTTAACAGGATTTCAGAAAAAAGAGATTTTTTTCCATTACGGTTCGAAATAATAAATTATGATTTCTATGTTATTTGATTTTTCATTAGTGAAAAATAATGAAAAAAAAGGATTTTATAAGAAGGATTTTAAATTCACTAAACATTATAAAATCATTTAACTTAAAAACTCTGTAAGTTATAGCAAGATTTACAACAATAAAATACTGAAAACAATATTATAATGAAAATGAAATACTAAATTGTTGCATCCTTATAATGCCTCAATACTAAAAGTTAAAATATGCAGAAAATTATTTTATGAAACGTTTTCAGCATCTCAAGAATTTATAATAAACGCTTGGCAGTCTGGAAATTCCGAATTTTTATTTTTTTTCATAATGAGAAGGCAACATTTTTTTAAATATATATATATTTTTTATTTTTTATTATGTAGAAAGCATTTTTTTTGTTAACGCTTTCTTCAGCTATTACAGTTATCTACTTTAGTTAAGCTGTTTCTAGCAAATGATATTGCATATTTTGTTAAACTCACTTCTAGTTAAATTCATAAAACATTTTTTAAAGAAATTCACGAATCTCTTAATAAGGCAAAACAGTATTGCTCATATTTTCTAGTATATTGAGAAGTTCTATATATTTTTTTTTCTTCCTTTTTTTAACAAATAAATTTAAACCTCTAAGATTTGCATTATAAAAGTTATTTTTTTTCTCTGGAAACCTGTTACGCTTCCAAAGAGATATAAATAAATAAAACAAAATCAATTAATTTTCTATAATATTTGAATCAAGAAGTGTCTATTTAAAGAATTATTAGAAATAAAAGTATGTATCACCACATAGTATAAGAAATTGTCTATTAAGGACTTATTCTGAGTCCTGAATAATTGCATTACTTTCGGTAATCTACTTTTCGAATGACACACACCAGATACCAGAAGCCCTGTCACATTTAGGATGGTTTGTTATTTTACCCTCTCGAGTAGGAAATGAAGATATATTTTCAGAGACGAAATAGTTGTCGGTTTTTCAATCGGATAAAGTGAAGACAGGAAAGAATTGATGGATTGTGTGCCTTCTTTCATGATTGTAGCGGTTGAGAAATATATCCCACAAATGATTTCTTATATTATGAGATTGGCAAAAATAAAACATAAAATTGTCTGAAATTTGCTTTTGCGATTTAAATTTTTACGATTTAACTTTTAAATCATATTAAATTTTAATCGTTGCTGTTTTTCTATTTTACATTTGATGTTTTTTTTTCCATTCGAATTCATAGATATATTATAAGAAAGATATATTTTAATTTCCAACGGAAGAAATCAATTTTTGTTGACTGCGTTAAGAAATGGAAATTCGTAAAAAGGGACAAATCTGATATTTTTTATAAAATACAGAAAATGTCAAAGAATGACGCAAGAAAATTAGCATAGATAATCATAACATGAATATATCATAAGATATTAAAGTCATTCTCCTCTCACATATATCTTGTCAAAAAACCATTGAATCCAAGAATTAAAAGATTCGATTTCATTAATATCAAATCAAGAAATATAATTTTTTTCTTCTTGTACATGTGACGCAATCACTTTTAAATAGAAAATCGCTGCTTGATTTTCAGTTTGCGAATAGTTGGAGAATGTCTATCAGAGTTCAATTCTTTCCAGCTTGATAACTAAAATTTTGTGTTTAATGAATTAAATAATTTTAGTTTTTGATATTTCTAGCTAAATGACACAAAGCAATAGAGTAGCAATAAATATTTTATTATTCATATAAGTCAAATACTTTAATATTTTTCAAAAAATGCAATCAAAGTGCTGGTGTATATGAAAGTGAGCGTCATGTGATAGTATTTTTTCATGCAATCTCACCGTAATTTATTAATAAATAACTTCCTATAGCAGCCATTCCTATCTATTGTGACCCATCTGTTGTAAAAATGACTTGTTTCTATATATTTGATCTTACTTTAGTTTTTCCCATGATTATTGTTATTAGGTTGTTCGGAAAGTAATTTCGTTTTTCCCTGACAAAGGATTTAATTGCATTTTTCGCACCCAATTTCATACTTAAACCGCAAAATCATTTTATGTTTTAAGAGCTGATATAGCAAGGCTTGAGTGTGAAAAAGTGCAGCTGATTCTTCGCTGTAGTTTTTGGGTGGTGCCCTTTTAAATATGGAGAGCAATAAACAGCATTTTCGTCATTTTTTTCTTTTTTGCTATAAAAGGTAAAAATACTGTTCAAGCCAGAAATAAATTAGCCAATATGTGTGGAGAAGATGTGTTAACAGTACATCAGTACCAGAACTGATTTGCAAAATTTTTCCTTCAAATGAGGAGGCCAAAAACCACCTCGATCAGTTTGTTTTACAGCAAAGACCAAAACTTTTATGAGCGTGTAATCATGTTACTACCAAAAGGTATTAGACCAGAATGGCAATTTTATAATTTAATAAATAATTTATTCATTAAACGAAAATTTCTTTTCATTTTGACACAAAAATACGAAATGACTTTCCGAACGACCCAATATTTATGGCGCCATAGCCAAGTCAGCTGACGAAGTCAGTGATTTACTCTGAATTTGCACTGTAGTTTCTGATGATAAGGGCTCCCTGAAGGTTCTAGGGCATAAGTCTGACCTTTAGCTCGTATGAATATGACACTCACTGCAACAACCACTTTTTACAGGGCAGCTCTTTCACACACCTTACTGATAGAATACAGGGTAAAGAAGAATCATGTCTGAACCAGGAATTGATCACGGGAAGTCCAGATCATGGTGAAGACGAGTTAATCCTAAGCAAGGATGCCGGTTCCCGGGCCATAGAAACATCCTATATATTATGATGATTTGAAAATATTCTAGCTTACTATACTTACTAATAACTGAGTAAATTAAGAATATTTTGTCTGGTATAAGGTGTAAAATTATAAAAATAATTTTAATTAAAAATGTCATTAACTTTTACATCTTTTTAATTTGCATGATTGAGATTTATATGTATGAACTTAACTTGTTACAAAAATTTCTGTCCCTGTACCATTTTTAGCATAATAGTTCTATATCAAAATTAAAGTATTCGCTTTTAAAATGTTAATTCATCTATAATAAAGGTAGATGTTCACTTTAAAAATGTTAGTTCATCTATACCAGAGCCTTTATGATTATAGTGTCATTTTTCCTAATGAAATGTTTAATGAGGTACAGATGTGCCGTCAAATAATTTTGATTTGTGATTATTGAAAAACTAATAAAACTAAATACTAACAACTCAAAACTTTTATTTACTACAAAAATATTCATTTTGCACGGTTTAGTTATAAAGATTTCAGTTATAGGTGTAATTCAAATTAAATTAACATTATTGTGACTTTTACTGTTGAAGAATGGATGGCAAATAACTTATATTATGATTGTAAGATGTTACTTTTAAAAGAACGCATGCTAAATTGGAGTCATCTGAAAAACAGAATCTAAACGAGTCTTTAATGTTATTCATCTCTGAAAATAATGACTCACATGAAAGGTAGATGAAAATATGATTCAAATATCATGAGCCAGCTTTTTCAAGCAGTTAAATGCATTTGGAATTGAATTCAATGCATCATAAATTTCATTACTGACATTTTTACTTACATAGATTGTTAATCTTTCTGTTTCAATCATTTTCAACTTATTCTGATTTTCAATAAAATTTTGAGTTAATATTTCACTTAAATGGAAATCAGTCAGCCACATTTCGAATTATTCAATTTCCTATCGGATTAGAATAAATTCAGTTTAGCAAATGTAGTTACATCAGAGTACATAATAAACTTGTGTGTTTCCAATAATACTCTGAGGAAATTTTGCTGAAAATTCTTGATTGAAGGATCATTTACTGGAATGAATTCTTCAGTAACTTTTTCATTGTCTGGTTTTACATACAATTCTAAATCTTTGATAACATTTTTTTTCCAATTTTGGAAGTACTTGTAGTTTTTTGTTATAATAACGTTTTTGAAAACATGCAGTTTGGCGTCAAAAGCGCCAATGAGATCCATCGGGACGATAATTATTTTGTATATGCTTTTATGTTCAGTTCATTGAAATGTTGGCATATGCCAAACAATTTTGAAAGCCACAGGGCATCTGACAACTGTGTGTATTTTCCTTTTTTTTTTTTTTTTTTTGTAGAAACATTCTGATTTTTTTTCAAGCAGTCAACAAATTTTTGAAGAGCACTCCAGCCGTTTAACCAGAAAACGTTTTTATACATTAGTAAACCATTATACATCGAATTGCCTTCATCCAACAAAACCTCAAACTTTTGCTTATTTGAAGAATGTGACGAGAAGAGGTTGACTATTTTTGTGACTAACACCATTACATTATCAAGAGATGTCTTAGCGCATAATGGTAAGGAAGGGGAATGTATTTACCACTACCAATCACTAGCTTTCATTCGGAATACTTCTTAGTGAACTTTGTTATTTTTAACTGAAATGCAAATCGTTTTGATGTAAGGCGTGCCCAAAATATTGTGTTGCGTGCCAGTGCTTCGCCACTACTGTTGTAGAAGATATTGTGCTTAGATAAAATTTTCGAATAAAGTAATAAATAAAAAATAAAAAATGCAGTTAATGTGCTGATTTGAAGGGGATATTTTCTTTCTACCATACTTTAGTTGAATTTTCGTTAATATACAATTGACGTTTATCATTTTAAATATAATATCTATTTGATTGTTTTTTACTTTTATTCGAAATTTGAACAACAATCTAACTTACATGCATTTATTTTAATAAGCAAGCCCGTATAGAAAAAATAAATTCATAAAGTATTATTTCATATCGATACTAAATTATTTCTTGTTGATTATTCATACTTATTAAAATTATTATTCCACATTGATATTGAAATTATTGGTATTGTATCTTCTGTTTAGTGACTTTGATTGTAAGTTAAATATCGAAACCACCCTTCATTAAAATATTATAGTTCGATTTCTGTACTAAAATAAATGCTTTTGAATTCAATAAAATTGGAAAAAAGAGTGATGAAATATATTCTGTGACAAAAAAATTTAAATAATTTTATTATTCCTCTACTATTCAGAAATTTATATATATATTTTCGATTTGAGGAAAGTTTCACATAAGAAACACACACATTGTTTTCACATTGAAATTATACCGAAATACCAACAAAAACATTTGCATGTGTGCCATTAATGACACGCATGCCAATGGTTCACCATCTCTGATCTATACCAATTTTACTCTTCACTAAAAAAATATTTTTAACACGCGACAGCTATCAAGAAAGGCAAACTTAATCGTATTTTCTCCTAAATATTTGTGAAGAATTTCACATTTTTAGTTTTAGGGAAAAAAACCCGCTTTATTAGATAATTCTTTGATAATAAGATGTGAATATCATATCTTATACGCCGTATACAACCCTGATTTTGAATAGGTTGAATTTCCTCTACCACGTTTTGGCATAAAATATATAAAGGGAGAACTTGTATCAGGGCATCTTCGGAGGCCATTACATCGATGCATTGCAAAAGAATAGCTTTCTTTAGAGGCCAATCCACGACTATGCCATATCCTCTGGGATTATGATTTCTTTACTCCTTCCTTTCTATGTGTAAGATCTCCCTTTAAATTTAGTAAATAACAAATGGAAAAGAAATAACAGCACTTTAGCACTTTTACAGAACATCCAATTCGAAAAAAACAAAACACAATTTTGATCTGCCTTTTTCGTGGAGTTGTTGAGAGTTTTATATCTGAGTTCTTCCTTTCTTCCTTCGCTAGGGAAACGCCATTTTCGTTGTTTCTTGGATCGGTTTGGGACATCTTTTTCTGTTTAAGAGCATCTGAGATTCTGGTAATATACATAGATAAATAAAGGTTAGGATTCTATATTGAACTGTATTTTAATTATATGAATCAATTACTTCCTATATTATTTTTCAAATTTCTTTTCATACTTAAATTGTCGGTTATACCTTTAAATTTAGTAGATAACAAATGGAAAAGAAGTAACAGCAATTTAGCTCTTTTATAGAATAACCAATTCAAGATAAATTAAAACATAATTTTGATTTCTTGTAGTCTTATTTTGGAGAATTCTTTTTTATCTCACCAGGGAAATCCTTTTGATATTGTTTTCTAGATAAGTTCGGAATTCTATTTAAAAGCAACTGAGATTTTTCGAAAAGACAGAATCAACTGATTGTAAGTTAGGACTTTATATATAACTTCGTTTTTAATTCTATGAATCTATAATTTCCTTTATTCTTTTTCAAATTTATTTTTGCCCTTGAATTATAAATATGTTTCCTAAACAAAGACCCTTTCCTTGCAAATTGCATTATAATTGAAGCAAAAATTCAATGTGACACAATTTATGAACACGTCTCAACCGAAAATAATAAACTGCTTGCAAAAATTGTAAAAGAGGAATTTGTTTGATAAAAGTTGAGCTGAAAATGCGTAGTAAAAAAAATTGCTTATAACTAACTGTTTATTTAATGCCGAAACTGCCTTATATGAAATTTATTAAATGAAATCGAAAAGCAGCTTTAAAAGAAACTTTTCTTAAAGTCATTAAATATAAGGATCTATTGAATTTTTTTAATTTATTGAATCTTGCCATTTACTATAACTGATTATTTTGCACAAATACCAGAGATTTGTATTTAGTAGAAATTTTAATAAACTCTCAGCGGTGATATGTGTGTTATTTATATACTGTTGTTTTGTGCATTGTTATTTTTCTTCAATTGAGAAATAGATATATAAGCATCTAATTATAGCATCCTCTGAATTATTGCGTGGTTTTTTTAAAAAAAAAGACGAAACCTTGGCACAACAAGAAAAATGAAGTTCAAATTGGATATCGAAAAATGCAGTCAAGGCATATATTCTTGCATTGAGGCACCGTCATATATTTCGACACTTCTATTAATTATGATCTGAACAGAAGATATCGAATATCACACACGAAAAAAATGTCAAAGATGCAATACCCGCAATACTTTCATAACTAATATTCTTTCGTTCTCAATACCAAAGAAAATGCCAGTGGTATCTCCGTGAGTCGATTTTTCCTAAGTCGATATTCTTATGAATTTGCATTGCGTTGCCTAATGATGGACTTCAGTAATGTAAAATCTTCGTTCTCATAAAAATGTGATTTATGTGCAAAAAGTTTTGAACTTTTCAGTATCAGCTTTATTTTACTGCATGCATTTTGTAGCATATTTTATTCAGAGTCAGTCGTGATTGCATCTTTTGAAATTCGTGTCCTTCGGAATTTTTGTAAAATTTTTGATTTATTTAAATATATTCTAAATTCAAAGAAATAATGTTTAGCCTTCTTAGCTACATATTTTAAAACTATGCAGAAATAAGCATTTGCTCTGCTAAGCCTAAAAACAAGAATCTAAACTATATCAAGAAATATGCTCTTATTATTTAAATAATTTCCAAACGGGACTATCTGAGTTATTTAATTTCATTTCAAAAATACAACTTCTATTTCAAAAGAAAAAAAATAGCATCAATCCTTTTTTACATACATCAGGTTTACGGTATTTGCAACTATTATTTTATGCTTACAATCATTTTTATAATGATGCTAGTTGTTTAATTTAAATACATGGATTGAATTGAACGGAGATACTCTAATATTTAAAACAATGGACCAGGTTTTTATGAATACAATTTTATCGATTCTTTTATTAGAAAATTCAACTTTTGTGATTCGCCCAAATGTTTGTCTCTCTGTATTTGTATTAGATTTAATAATAATGCCAACGGAATGTCATTTTCTCTATAAATTTCGTGCATACTCTCCAATAAAAATTTAATTGAACTTCCACCACTTAAAAATGTTGACATTCACTAAGATCACGAATACTTTATATGGGATTAATGAACCACAGTTGCTCCCTTGCTAATGTGCCATTTGGAAACCGTTTTGTTAACCGAATAACATCAAAATTTGATTCAGAATATCTAGACGGAATACTTTTATAATATACATAAACTATATCTTTATCTACTCTTATACGTCAGGTTACCTAACGCCATTCAAGTTAACATTATATGCTATTTGAATAAATAACCATGAACAAATAAAAAATAAAAGGTATAACTTTTTTTGCTTTATTATTTGGATGCAATTTTTTAACTTGTGTACTTGTGTATTGGAAAAATTAAGTATTTAGTGGCTCACTTTAGTGGCTTGTTGATTTCATACTTTTCGCACAATGCATAAATTTTAGCATCTAATACATAAAGTAACTGAGATTTCGTATCAGCTGTTATATTTTTAAGCACTTTCGTTAAATTATTTATGATAGTATCAATGAAATAATACTTACCACACCAAGACTCTAATTTTTTCGTTAGATTATAGATAAATAAGATGAATCGTATTAGTTCTATTTGAGTCATTATTTATTCACACCTTAATAAATAGAAATTTGCAAAAACAACAATAAAATTAGTAGATAAATGAATTTGATATACTAATTACATACTAATTACTGTCTAATACCTCCTCTATCAATCTACATGTACTTTTTAGTTCTGTACATATGCTGTAAAGAATTGAAACAAGGATGGCTTGAGACATAAAATAGAAATAGATTATAAGAAAATATATTTGAAATTTTAAACATGAGTGTACATAGAAATGTAATGAAAACTAATATTTCTATAAATTAGATTAGCATGCTATTCAAAAAAATTAGATGTGCTATTTCTACAACAAAAGAACAATATTATGATTTCGATGAATTTTAAAATGACACTTACAATATTTTGCAAGAAGTATAATTTTATGTCCCAAAAATTAGTTTCAAATTCAGGTTTTGATAACTTTCCTAGCAAAGTAATACCTATTTTTGCATTGTTTTAAATCCTTTTAAGTACTTAAAAAGATTATATTATTTAATATTTATTGTATCATTCAGAAAAATGGTCAGTTATAAAACTAGAAATTTTGCTTTCTGATTATCCCATCAAAAATTAAACATGTATTATGTTATGCACATCAAATTACAGTAATCAGAATACTTAAAATAACTTAAACCACAAATAAAAAATATTTTAAATAAAATTCATATAAAATTTTTGGAGCATTTTACCTGGTCATTATCCCCTAAAGTAAGAAAAAATTAGGTTAATTTGATATATAACTTACCAAAAATTAGTAAAATATCTTTAGGAATAAAGAAGAAATCAAACTCAAGAAAGAAAGAAAAGTAAGACCTAAACGAAAACACTTTCGAAAAAAGTGACATCTGTTTGCAATGGTTTTGAAATTAAATTTCTTGAACTTCTTTCGCAACTTCGAAAAAGTCCTAAACAAAGATTTAGACTTCACAAGACACAAAGCCAGATTCTTTCTGGAGTGCGAAAAGCATACAAAACTTTCATTTTGTATTAAAAAGGTAAATGTATCTGAAATTTAATAATTCCTCTCCTATTTTTTCTTCATTTTTTTTTTTTGGAAAAGTTCAAAAAATTTCACTAAGAATTATCTAGAAGAAAAAATAAAAAAAGGTTCCTAAAATGTTTAATTCGGGGCAGAATTTGAATTAAATGTAAAAAAAAATCTTGGATGTTTTTTGAAACGCACTTTCTTTCAAAGAAAAGTATGGTGAAATGCTCATATAAGAAACATTCTTTTCCTTCACGACGGCTACGCATAGTAAAGAAGTTGCTCTCTTTGAATTTAAATTCTAAAAATGTGTTTTTTTGTTGTTTTTTTTCGTTAAGCTTTCTTCTTTTATCAGTAGGAATTAAAAATGTCGGAGTGCAAAAGACGTTTTACTACTGAGTTTGATTATTTTTAGCTCCCAAACCATATTTCATGTCTTGAATTCTTTCCGAAAAAATGACATTTTTTCTGTTAGAAACCTTTTACCTATAAGCCGATTACAGATTCTAGAGATATTTCTTCGAGAAAATGAGAGAATACTTTTAAAAGAACGTTTGAAAGAATTTCATTTCATCACGATAGATAAATATAATTTTTTAAATATAACAGATACATTCATTTATATAAAGAAAGTTTCTATTAATTTTGTGCTTCCTAATGACCAACGATAACTTTCGTTTCTACTTATTTTAGTATCTCATTGTTTCAGAAAGAATAAATGAAAAGGCTGCATGATTCCACATAGGCTTCATAAACTTTTTTACCATGTTTATCTGGATCTAATAGAAGGAAATTAAGTAAACGAGTTATGTGAATATCAAAACATGATGAAAAATAGCTTCAGGAGAGTTTATATTTTTTGTTTTGGAATATATGTTATTTTCAAACATATTATAAATAATATTTTCTGAAAAAAGAATAAATTTAAATTTTACCACTAAGTGAGGGAGGCTTTCTAAATAAGACAATTTTTACTAGTTGATTTTGAAACATTTTCTCTACTATTTTATTAAACCCACTTTATTCATTTATTTTAAATTAATAAAAATGATTTAAGCTCGTTTGATATAAATGATTACTACTTTTTATCTGATCATTATATAATTAATGAGTAATGATTGCACTAATATTAAATAATAGAAGCAAAGTTTTCAGAACATTATCATGAAAACTCGAATACTTCTCGCATCTTCTTAGTCTAGACGAATTTAAGAATTCTTTTGTACATAATTGAGAAAAAAATTTCTCAATTTTCAATTGAAATTTCTATCCGAAGTTCTTCGTGCAAGTAAAAAAGCAAAATTAATAAGTTACCAAAACCAAAACTTTATATTTAATACACATTTTGGGAAGTGAGTTTTTTCTTAAATTAATGATGTTCTTTGTTGTTTTCCACATTTACAAGCAACATCTCCTTAAATGATTACAAAAGGAATAAAATAAAGGAATATTTCAAAAAAAAATTTCATAGGATTCTAAATAATGTTGTTTAAAATAGAATAATTTATCGAATAGGAATAATCAATATTTTTTAGATACAACGTAGGAAAAATATGTCTAAGTTGTTTCTAAACAATAAATTTTATTCCTGTGCAATAAATCATTTTTAAATGGCATTACTTCAAATTTTGTAAATAAAAATTCATTTTCCAAATATTCTTCCATATTATTTCCTGGATTATAATATTAAGAAAAGTTTGCTTGAAAATATGGAACAAACAAAAAACGTTATTAATTTTTTAAATTGTATTCACAAATGGTTAATTAAATATGAAATTTTAGTGTAATGTTAAATGGACTGAAATTTTCGATTGAAAATTGAAGGAACATATTTTCTATTCATTAAAGATCAATTATTATAATATTTGTCTTGACATTAACTCTAGACGAATAAAATTGTTAACTTTTGAGTTTTCATTTTAATGTTATAAAAAATTTGCGTCTATTTTTTAATATCATTTCAAATTACCTATAGGAAATTTTTTTTAAAAAAAATGGTATTTATATATTTCTTAACTTTTCCAATTAGTGCTCATTTATTATCTAATACTCAACTAAAAAGTTATTATCTTTTTTTTCCCTTGAACTTTAATCGTATTTATTGAATTAAAATAATCTAATAATATGTGCTTAAAAAAGGAATACAAGCACCAATTTTTCAAAGGCGGCAAATTGTAGCACTCTCTTTTTCCCCCTACACTATGATTCACTCATCACACGCCGCCCTCTGGCGAGTGCTTAGAGAGACAGTCAGTTAAGCCTCTGTTATCGTTATGTGTTGACGTGATTTTTGTCCACTCTCTGTTTTGTGTCTGTGTGTAACGTAACCTTATATGTTTTAATAATAAATTATTGTTACACAAGAAGGCTCATTTTAATTAGAACCCACCAACCACCGGTCACATTGGCGCCCAACGGGTTTTAATTGCGTTTACATTGACGCCCAGCATTTAATTGCGCACCCCGCATTGCCGCGAAGCGTGCTTTTAAATTTCAGCCTTCAAAAACAGAGTAAAAGTTCCGAACACAGAGGTTTGGCTCAATTTTTTAAGGTAAAAGCAATTCTAATGCACACCCTGTGCAAGATCATTGGATTATGTTAATTCCCCGCCCTGGAAGAAAAAGGCTTTCTATTGCTAAACGGATGGGATAGATTCCATCGTTGCTTCATTAAATGATAAGTACTTATTTTTGTTTTAATTTTTGAATACTTTATTTCTTTGGCCATCCTGGAAAAGAATGAAATGCTAATTCATACGTGTAGATTAAATAAATTTGTTTTAACTTAATTTGCCACACCCCTGGCATATGTATATTATTGTTGTATAAAACTCATGATATTACAGTCAATTTAAAGTTTTGTAAAAACAGTTCTTTAAAAGCTTTTCTCATATTTCTATATGTAGATTTTCTATTGGTGTTAAAAAGTTATATTTGTTTGAAAAATATTTCTTTCAAACTAATAATACATATTTTAAGTTTCATTCGTCAGTTTCGGTTTCGGAACGAAACGCAAATGTTGATATTTTGCGTCGCTATTATTCGGCGCGCCAAATGTCTGCTTCCCCCTCTTCTAACTCTTCGCTTTTCGGAATATTAATGTGATACACCGGATGCAGAAAAATAATCCGAATGATTCATTTATGATATATTAAATGAGTAGTATTACTGGAGCAAATAAATAAAATTAAAAGGAAAGATCTTTTCCGATTGTGGTTTCAAAGATTTAATGTGTGTATATATATAAAAAAAAGTGATCATTATTTCTATCAGAACTGTTCTGTATTTTATTTTTTAAGCGCATGGTATAGAAATATATATATTTTTTTCTTTTTCCTTTTTATGAGTATTCGTACAACTTTTCACGATTATTATTAATTTGATTTTTTTTAAAGAAATGACATGTTCTTTTAATACATTTTGGTAAATATTATTTTATTGAATAATTAAATATAATCATTGGAAATTTTAAAATGTTATGATAACATTCCAGAAGGAAATTCATAAGGTCTAACCGATTACAATAATTTAAAACTTTATAATGTTATGAAATTGATATTATCTTTAATGAATCTTGTGATTTTGTGTTTATTTTTGTAAATTATTTAGTGATTGCAAATGTTCTTTTATACTCTTAAATTTCCTTTAAATATATGTAAAAGACGTGATTTTGTGAACAACGGAAAGGTGTTGTGTACAAGTGCCTAAACCTAACAACAAGGATGAGTTTCTTGGGTAAGGGTCTTAAAGCCGATCTCATCTTTGTGGCTGAGGAAATGGGTATTGAAGTCCCGAAAGATGCGCGTCTCCCCGACAAAAAAGACCTAATAATACAAAGTCAAAACTACGATGAAGACTTTGTGCGAGAATTCCTAAATTCGGTAATCGGTGAAAGGATTGCCGCAAAAGAAGAAGAAAAAGTTTCTCGTGAAAACGCGTTTAAATTAGAAAAACTTCGTTTGGAATTAGAAGTCCAAAAACTTGGACAGCTATCGTCTTTAAGTTCCGTCGCTGCAACACCAAATCAACTAAATTTACAATTCAAGAGTCTAATCCCTGAGTTTGACCCTCAACAAGATGATATGTCACTGTTTATCAATATCTTTCAAAGACAAATGAAATTTTTAAAAATAGATAAGAAAAATTGGGTAGCATATTTACTTGGCGTCCTGCCAAATGAAGTTGTAAAAATTATTTCAAGAGAATCTGAGGAAAAAGCTCAAGATTTCGAACATATAAAAGCTATGCTTTTAAAAAGATATAAATTAAACGCAGAGAAATTGCGACGTCTTTTCGCAACTCATAGAAAAAACCCAGAAAAATCTTGGAAGGATTTCCATTTTGAGTTAAGAAATTACTTTGAAGGATGGTTAGAAGAACTGAATATTCAGGACTTTGATAAGCTGAAGGACTTGATGATCCTCGATCAAATGAAAAAACGTGTCCCTCCTGAAGTAAAGGACCATTTCTTGGATGTATGGTGTGAATGGGTCACTCCCGATGACCTAATAGAGAAACTGGACACCTACGACAGTCTGCGTCCAAACAGTAAAGAAACACAAGCTTACAAGTCGGAAAACTTCAAGAAACCAGCTGATTATGGAAAATCAGATAGAAATAGGACTTTTAACGCTAGAGGCCCAAAGTTTCAAAATGAGCATAATTCTGATCAACTATCTCTGTCTGGGATTCCCAGTCAAAGTAGGCGGTATCCCGGGATCCCCAGTCAAAGTAGGCGGGACTCCCTTAACAAAGACAGAGTTCACGAACGAAATAATGAGAGACTTGAAGAGGACAGAAGACCCCTGAACTGTTATGGCTGTGGAGCTCCTGGAATAATCAAAGCAAAATGCCTCACATGCAACCCAGCATTGAAACTAAACCCTGATGTATCGTCAAATCTCAATCATATGAACTTTTACAGTTTTTCAATGGAGGATAAACAAATAAGCATCATTGATATTTCTGTCTGTGACACTCATGCAGCTGTTTGTGCCGACACAGGTGCAACACATTCAGTAGCTGGAGAAAAGCTATTTGAACTTCTTAAGAAGAACGGCTTGAAATTCAAAAGCCAAGTTATAGATATGACACTAGCTGATGGCCAAATTCAGAAAACGGAAATACTCACTACAACTGTAGACATTACGGTTAAAGGTAAAAGTATTCCGATAGAACTCATTGTATTGAAAAACGCTCGAGGAAACAGAACTCTTCTAGGGTGCTGACTTTTTGAGTAAAGCAGGAATCGTCCTAGATCTCTGCAACAGGCATTGGTATTTCTCAGAATCTCCGCGAATCAAATATGATTTTATCAAAACACCACCTGACATAAACGCTCTGCTGGCAGTTCCTACTACTCCAAATCCCTGTGATCTTCGTGAAAATGAAGGAACAAATCTTTCGCATGAACAAAAACGTCGCCTCAACTCCCTTCTCGTAGAATACGAGACATGCTTTCAACCAGGGGGAGAGCCTACACCTTTCATCGAACACAAAATTGATACTGGAGATAAGCTTCCTGTTGCAGTACCTCCTTACAGGTTGTCGCCTGCCAGACAAGAGATTTTGAAGAAGGAAATCGATTCACTTCTCGCCTCTGGAGTAATCGAAGAATGCGATTCTCCCTATGCCGCTCCTGTAGTGCTAGTTCCAAAACCCAACGGTGATTTTCGTCTTTGCGTGGATTACCGGAAGCTCAATGCGGTTACAAAGCCTGATCCCTATCCTCTTCCGCGGATGGATGACCTATTGCAAACCACAAAACAAACAGCTGACATGTCTACCATTGATTTAAAAAGTGGATACCATCAAGTTCAAATGTATCCTCCTGACAAAGACAAAACTGCATTTGTTTGTCAATTTGGAATTTACAGATTTACAAGGATGCCGTTTGGATTAAAGACAGCACCCGCGACTTTCCAAAGACTCATGGACATTTTCCGAAATGGCCTTAAAGTCAAGACTTTAGCATATTTAGATGATTTGATTGTTATATCTTCTACATTTGAAGAACATTTTGAAGATTTACGTCAAGTATTTGATCGCCTGAAATACTTTAAATTGCATGCTAATAGAAACAAATGTAATTTCGCTTGCCCCAAAGTAAAATATTTAGGTCACTATATCACCAAGGCTGGTATTGAAGTTGATCCTGCAAAAGTTGAAGCAATAGTAAAAATTCCTCCTCCCAAAAACACAAAACAAGTCCAAAGTTTTTTGCAAATCTGTAGTTGGTATCGTCGTTTTATACATCAGTTTGCAGAAATTTCTCGCCCATTAAGCAATCTTACTAAGAAGAAAACCACATGGAAATGGGGAGAAGAAGAGCAGTGTGCATTTTTTGCATTAAAAGAAAAACTAATTTCTCCACCGGTTCTAAAACAAGTCAATGACACTAAACCATCTGTTGTCCGAACAGATGCCTCAAATTATGCTCTAGGAGCTATCCTTATTCAAGGAAAGGGTGAAGAAGAACATCCCATAGAGTATGCGAGTCGTTTACTTACTTCATCTGAAAGAAATTATTCTACAACCGAGAGAGAAGCATTAGCAGTCGTATGGGCTCTCGAAAAGTTCCGAGGTTACATAGAAGGTGCCCAAATTACAGTTGTGACTGACCATCAACCCTTAAAATGGCTGTTGAGTCTGAAATCACCAACAGGCCGATTGGCAAGATGGGCTTTACAGTTGCAATCATTTGACCTGACAGTAGAATACATTACTGGTAAATCTAATGTTATAGCTGATATGCTCTCGCGGCCTGTATGTGTTCACAACAATTCTAATTGTGAATTATGCACTATATCTATCAATTTGCCATCAAGAAAGGCCAGTGATATGCGTGAAGAACAGTTAAAAGATGAGGATTTGAAGAAAATAATAGACTGTTTCGAAAACAATGATAAAGATGAAAATTTTGCTAACTGATCAAACCGAGGTTACCTTATGAGCAATGGTTTACTCTATCGCTACTCTCCAGATTCTGAATCTGAAGAAGCACAATTGATTGTCCCAAAGCAAGAAAGGGATGATGCCCCTACAGCTGGACATTACGGCACTGAAGGTACTTATAATAAAATAGCCTCACGATACTATTTTCCTGGAATGAAATCCTACATTTCAGAATGGATAAAGCATTGTCCAGAATGCAACCGTTACAAGGCTAACAACCAAAAACCTGCTGGATTGTTAAGAACTCCAGTATATTCTCAAAGATTCGAGATCATTTCGATTGACTTGTTTGGTCCTCTACCACGGACGGCTACAGGAAAACAGTGGATTTTTATTGTGGAAGACTGTGCTACAAGATGGGTTGAATTATTCCCTCTTGCTCATGCCACCGCGCACAAATGTGCTACAACATTAATCGAAAAATTGTTTATGCGGTATGGCATACCTAGAAGAATCATCAGTGATAACGGATCACAATTCATTAGTTCCGTACTTCAACAAATCTGTTGTACTCTCAATATAGAACAATGTTTAATTCCAGTCTATTTTCCCCAAGCAAACCCTGTCGAAAGGAAAAACAGAGACCTTAAACCTCGTCTAGCAATACTTGTGGGAGATGAACATGATACCTGGCATTCGAAACTCCCTGTAATTCGATTTGCCATGAATACAACTATTTGTGATACTACAGGACATACTCCTGCCTTCCTACAATTTGGAAGAGAACTGCGCACTGTTGACGATGTTGTGCAAAATTTCAAAGCCGTGGTTGAAAATAATAACTTTGTTCCAGAGATAACCCCATATCTCAAAAGATTTGCACACATCACTAATGATATACGAGACCGAATAGAAAAGAAGCAATATCAACGGAAGAAATACTATGATAAAAATCGAAGAACTGTTTATTTTTCTCCTTGTGATAAAGTTTTGGTAAATTTGCATCCCATTAGCAAAGCCAAAAACAAGAAGACCTCAAAGTTTATGCCCAAACGTGATGGTCCATACCTTATACTAACTCAGAAGTCGCCAACATCATATGTTATTTCTAGTCTTGACAAGCCGTCAGAACCTATTGCAACCTATCATGTTTCTGCACTTTCGCCTTTTAAAGATGTGGTTTCAAAGCCAATTGCTCCACTCAGAAAGCGAGGTCGACCACCAAAAATCATTGTGTCACCCCATGCCACAAATCAAGACGCTTCATCTGCACCAAAGGTCAATGTGCCACCCCATGACACAAATCACGACGCTTCATCTGCACCAAAAGTCAATGTGCCACCCCATGCCACAAATCACGACGCTTCATCTGAACCAAAAATTACTGTGACACCCCATGCCACAAATCAAGGAACTTTGTTTGTGCCAAAATCTTCTCGGCTGAAACCGTTTACCCAGAGAAACCAAAGGCCAAAAAAAAACAAGAACACAGACTGCAACAAGAGCTCCTACTTCTAGTACTGGCTACTTGCCGGGACGTCGGCGCAGCCAGAGGGGGAGACTGTAGCACTCCCTTTTTCCCCCTACACTATGATTCTCTCATTACACGCCGCCCTCTGGCGAGTGCTTAGAGAGACAGTCAGTTAAGCCTCTGTTATCGTTATGTGTTGACGTGTTTTTTGTCCACTCTCTGTTTTGTGTCTGTGTATAACGTAACCTTATATGTTTTAATAATAAATTATTGTTACACAAGAAGGCTCATTTTAATTAGAACCCACCAACCACCGGTCACAAAATAATAAATTATCATTTTAAAAAATGTATTTTTCCTTGATGATAAAATTTCAAAATGCTCCTAATATAATTCTAAGAATAAATATGAATTAATATATTCAAGAATAAATATAAATTAATATATGGAAGAATAAATCGTGAGTTTCCATCAAGTTTGGATATTTACAGGGCCATCTTACCTCGTTTCCCTCTACTACGCCCAGAAACACTTATCGCATATAAATTAATAAAGCTTATGCCAAATTCTGAAATATTTTTGTCTACATATATTAAAATAATTTGATATTAAAACTATAACAAGCTTAAGTTCACGTTGGACATCGGTGTGCAAAATTAAAAAAAACTTAGCTTATATTTAAAAAAAATGCATATGCTTTTTTAAAAATCCTGTTTATCTATCGTGCTGGAATAAAATTCTTTCAAATATTTTTTAATGATCTATCATATTCTTGAAGGAATGTTTCTAGAATCTATAATCGGCTTAACGGTAAAAAGTTTCAAAGGGGGAAAAGTTATCATTTTTCGCAAAGATTTTAGAATAAGAAATATTTTTGGCCGCCAAAATAATCAAAGACAGAAGTAAAATGTTTTTGCATTCCGCCGTTTTTACTTTAACCTTATATAAAAAGAAAGCATATTGAAATATATTTTTAAAAAATAAGATTCTGAAATTGAAATTTAAAGAAAGATGCTTCTTGACTATACATAGCCATTTTGAAGGAAAAATTTCTAAAGAATGTTTCTTATGTATGCATTTCATCATACTTTTCTTCCAAAGAAAAAGCGTTTCAAAAAACATGCAGGTTTTTTTTAAAGTTTAATTTCATTTTACCTCGAATTAAACAGTTTAGGCACCTTCTTTCTATTTTTTCTTCAAGATGACTCTTAGTACCTTTTTTTTAGCTTTGCAGGAAAAAAAATATCAAAGAAATTAATAAATTCTTGATACATTTACTTTTTTAATACAATACGAACCCTTTGTGTGCTTTTCGCACTCGAGAAGGAATTCGAGTTCTTTGTGCTTCCTGAAGTCTAAATCTTTGTTTAGCGCTTTTTGCAAGCTGCGAAAAAAATCACAAAATTTAATTTCAAAGCCATTCCAACCAGATGTCGCTTTTTTCCGAAAGGGTTTTCTTTTCGGTCTTACTTTCTTCCTTCCCTATTATGAATTCTGCTTTAATCCTAAACAGATTTTTGCAACTTTTCTGGAATTTGAATTGAAAACAACCTCAATTTATCTTCAGATGATGATGGCTGAATAATAGGTCTTATTATATAATCGTTATTTCATTAAAAGAATTCTTTATTTGTTATTTGAGTTACTTGAAAAATTTTGCTGTTGCTATTTATGGCACTTTACAAGCCTGCCGACAGTTATCTGCCAGCTATTTAAGCCGAAATGAGCATTTTTTCTCAGTAGTTCCAATAGGGCCAAGAGTAGGACTTAACTGCTTCATGCTTCATATTCACTTGCACAACCCCATTTTGCTGAGGGCACATTCATACACCTCATAGATAAAGCACAGAAGAACAACCGTGCCCGAACCGAGAAGCCCAGATCTTGGGGTAGACAAGCTACTCCTATGCCAGGATGCCAGCTTAAAGACTTTGATTGCTATAAATTGAATTAGAAAGCACTGGACAGAAATAATTTGAAAGGGAGTAATTTTATTGCAAAGATCCAATCAGCTAACTCAACATTTGACTTAATGATAAAATATATCTTCACATCCTTTAAAGTATATAAAAATATATAAAACAAGTCTGAAAATATATTTTTCTATGTTAGAGACACTAGAGAAGTTTATTATGTTGGTAAAACCATGCTGCGTTCAAAAAAATTAAGACTACTTTAAAAATTGTCAAAAATATGTTTACTTCGAACATACATTCAATTGTTCTACAAATAATATTCTATATATTTTTATTTAGGGAAATCTTGTTTTAACTTTCATGGCTAATGGCATTCATGTTTTAACTGCTTAAAGCCTCAAACATATATTCTTTCTATACTTTATTTCGGTTTAATTTCAAAATTATCTTTGTCCTCCCATGCATATTTACGTCATTGCAAAAGCATGTATTCTGTAAAGAACCCTGTCATTAATAACTTATTGCTATATTTGAATTTTTGTTTTTATAAATAATGTACATTAAAGAAATAATAAATCAAATAAAAACTAATACTATTAACCATATTTTGTCTTTACTTCAATAAATAAAGTAGTGACCTTTGGGGGTTGATATTATTTCATTTTATACTATCATAAAACAATTGACAAAAAGAATAAAAAAAACTCGCAGTTGCTACGAAATTCTTAGTTTCTACATTTATTAGATGAAAAAATTTAGGAATTATTCGAAGTTTATTAAATCAACCGGTAAGAGAGAAAGTAATCCACTAAGTACTAAATTCCTGCCAATTCACAAGTTAAGAAATTATATCCAAATAATAAAAAATTAAAAAGGTCCTTTTTATTTTTGACTTGTTCTTAGTTATTTATTCGAAATGGCACATAATATTAGCTTAAATGGTATAAAGTAAACTGATGTTTAAGATTAGATCATAGAAATAGTTTGAGTTTATCATGAAAATATTGTGTCTGGTCATTCTGAATCAAATTTGGTGTTATTTGATCAGCAAAACAGCTTACAAATTTCCCATTCGTAAAATAAATTCAATAAAAATATTCAATTAAAGCTAAAATCTATATTTCATAGCTATCGTTCACTAAGGCCTAATAAAGTATTCGCGGCCTCACTGAAGATCCGCAATTTTAATTAGAGAAAGGAAAATAAGACCTACATTGCAGAAAAAGCACGAAAGGTTAGAGGTGACCACTCCCGTTATGGTTATTAACTTCACATATATAAAAACAGACAAACACTTTGACGTATTCCTAAAATAAAATTTTCTATTTAAGGAAACAATGACATTAAATTCATAAAAATCTCATTGTTCCGGTATTTAAAAAATACAGAATCTTCGTTACATTAATTTCATACATGAGAGTTACACAACTATCAGATTATAAAAATAAAGGTAAGCATAAAATAATATATGTAAACACCTCAAAACTAAATTATATGATGAATAATTAGCGCAATTTTTCTTTTGAATTGGAGGTATTATTTTTGGAATGAAATAATATTTTTACTGAAATAACAATCTTCACTTATATTATTTAAGTAATACGAATGCCTTATTGAATTTAGTTTTTAGATATTATAGACATTTAGACATCTAAATCTTAAATCATTTAAAATTTGATGAAAATAAAAATAATTTAAACATTTTTTCTTAAATTTAGTATATATTTAAATCAGCCAAAAATCTTACAAAAATTCGGAAACAAATGCATTTGAAAATATGCCACCGCAAATTAGTTTAAATAATTTATGCCATAAATTGGAAATTGAAATGACACTAAATAAATTATTCTAAAAAACAATTTAAAAATATTTTTTATGAAAACGATGATTTTATATTACTGAAGTATATCATTATGCAACGCAACGCGAATTGATAAGAATATCGACTTCCTTGGAAGCACTCGCCTCACGAAGATGCCATTGGCATTTTTCCACGGTATTGAGGACGAAAGAATATTAGCTATGAAAGCATTGCATTTTTATATTTATGTGTGCTTGTTATTCCATATCATCGGCTCAGAAGGGACTTAATAATAGTATCGGAACATATAACGGTGCTCCAATAGAAAATCATAAGACTGGATTGTGTTTTCCGATATCCACCTTCAGCTTCACTCTTCTCAATTCTTTTGATATACAGAAATATCATCATTTTTGTATAACACAATTCAGTTCAAATGTTAAATCATTCAGATGATACCGCAAATCCTTGTTATTTAAGTAAAGTATTTAGTTAGAATAAATGCAATACCACACGGACTAAATATTCCTTATTTTTTTATATTTTATGACTTTAAAAAATTTTCTTAAGGATTAATCAATTCTTGGTTTTTCATTTAAATTCCATCTCCCAACCGCTCGTATGTGTCCTTGTGGTCAGCATGTCAAGCTGCCAATCAGTGACCGTAGGTTCAATTCGCAATGTTAAAGTTCGTTTTGATTTCAATTTTTTATTCGTTTAATTAATTTTTTCTTTAATTTTACGGATGATGAAAATTATAGATTTTCATTTAATTGTAACATTTTGGCAATAATTTTAAGATTTCAATTTTATACACCTAAAAAATAAAGAAACAGAAGGAATAAAATTCTAAATTCCGCGTCAGAGAATCTGGGCACGCTCAGACGTATTCTATCTTATATACACAGGTCTTCTAAGCACAAATTCTCACCATTATAGAATATGCACAAATAACTGAACACGACTCATTACTAAATAAAATAATAGTGGTAGTTAAGTTATCAAATCAACAATTAAAGATTATTTCTTTATTTATTATAAATTTTCTGATCAATTGTCATAAAACGAATCTATTTTTACAAATTTTTAGGCAGTTAATAGATTTAAATTGGTCCCTTTTATCTTAGATATATTCATAAACTTCATCACATTGAACCGAAATCCAAATTTTTATCTCAATTCATTGCTCTTCTTGTAATTAATGGGTCTCCATTTAGTAAACATATTTGCAATTTAAGTATGAAAAGAAATTTGAAAAATAATAAAGGAAGTAATAGATTCATGTCGTTAAGAAACAGTTCAATATAGGGTCCTAACCTACATTTAGTAATGTATTTTTCCAGAATCTCAGATACTACAGATAACAGAGAAAAAGATCAAACCGATCCAAGAAACAACGAAAACGGCATTCCCTAGTGAAAGAAGAAGGAAAGAATTCTCAAAAATAAAACTCTCTACAGCTCCAAGAAAAAAGCAGATCAAAATTGTGTTTTGGTTTTCCCGAATTGGATGTTCTGTAAAAGCGCTAAAGTGCTGTTATTTCTTTTCCATTTGTTAAATTTAAAGGGAAATCCAACACATAGAAAGGAAGAAGGAATAAAGTAATCATAATCCCAGAGGATGGTAGAATCGTGGAATGACTCTAACGAAAGCTATTCTCCTGCGATAAGTCGATCTTACTCTTTGTAATGGTCTCCGATGATTCCATGATACAAGTTCTCTTTTTGAATATATTTGATACCAAAACGTGGTAGATGTAACTCAACTTATCGAAATCGGAGGTTGCATGGTAAATATAAAACGGATAAGATATGATATTCACAATTTAATATATAGTATGATCCTACAAAAAGATCTCTCTCAAGATAAAAACATGAATATTTTTCACAATTCTTTGAAAGGAAATACGATTAAATTTATTGTTCTTGGCAACCTTCATGTGCTTGCTCTTTTTTTTTTTTTTTGATTTACTTGAGTGCTTTTTTTCCAATTCCTTCTATCAGTTTACACTCTCCCTATATATATTTACATATTTTGTTCAAATTTTCAGTCGTTAATAAAATACATTATATTCATTTGCTCAAGAAACCAAGTTCAAATATTTTTTAAAAATTTGTAGTGGATGACACTAGATGTTATTGCAGTTTTTTATAGATATATATTAATTACAGTTTAGATATATATTAATTAATTTATTTAATTGAATTAATTTTTAATACTTTAAATATAGTAGCCAAATTCGTCGCCAAATGGTCTGTCTCAAACTAAAAATTTTAATAAGTAATATATAAAACCTGTAGTAGATGAAGATGTTAATACAGTTTGTTTTTTTTTTCAAATAATTTCATTGTAAAGAAAATTTAAAAAATACTTTGAGCTACTGTATTTTGATATCAAATTTAAAAAATTGAAATTAAAATACAGTAGCTCAATCTGTGAAATGGAAGGATTTCAATATTTTTCACGGGAAGGTGAAGAATGCGAGTTCAATTATTGCGAAAATCAATAATTTTTTAATATAATCATTTAATAAAAAGTAACTGAAATTTTAAAAAAATCTTCGTTGACCAACGTTGGAATTGAATTAATATTTTTTAATATTTGTCTTTTTTTTGGTTACCTTGAATGTTTTTTAAAAAAAAAATGATATTGTCATTCTTTGATAAATTTCCTAAATTCCAGATCTTCTATGCATCATTTATTTTACAACATAAGAATCTTCAATTGTTCAATTCGTTAAACACCAAGTTTTAGTGAAGTCAGTTACAAACAATTGAACTTCACGAGGCATATTCCAGCAGCTCATAAATTTTAAGAGAAAACAGTTATTTTATATTTCGAAGTGGTTACGTTGCATAAAGAAGGGATTCGAAATTCCATTTTTTGATATGATAGTTATAAAAAATGATTTTTTTTTCATACTTATTTCGAATTGTATTTTTGAAAGAAAAATATATTATGTGAGCTTGACTTAATTTAGTTACTTGTTATTAAGTAATTATCAAAAAATGAATGATTTTCGCAAGAATTGTACACTCATTCTTCACTTTGACGGGAAAAATACTGAAATCCTTGCATTTTACCAACTGAGCTACTGCCAGCTGATTTCAATTTTCATCACAAACAGCAAAAAATCCATAACTATTAAAAATTAATTAAATTTAATTAATGAATTAACATTTGAAAAAACTGTATTAACATCTTGTCATGCACTACAAGTTTTATATATTACTTTTATAATACTTATTGAAATGTTTAGCTTGGCGGCAGACTGGAGGACCATTTGACAAAGAATTTGGCAATTCTATTTAAAGTAATAAAATTAATTTAATTTAACTAATGAATTAATATTTGAAAAAAACTGCATTGACGTCAAATGTCATCCACTACAAGTTTTAAAAAATTTATTTGAACTTCAGTGGGTGAATAAAAAGTAATCTGCAAGGATATAAAACACCAAACCTAAAATTGAAAAATATCAATGATTAAAATAAAATATACAATTCTGAAGTCATTTTTTTAAAAGTTAAATCACAAAAGCAAATTTCAGGTATTTTAATGCTTTATTTCTTTTACTAATCTGATAATTCTAACATATCTAAAGAAATTCTTTGAGGAATATATTTCGCAACCACTACAATAAAGAAAAAAGACACATCGTCCACCATTTCTTTTCTGTTTTCACTTAATCCGATTGAAAACCCGAAAAATCTTTCATCTCTGAAAATATTTCTTCATTTATGTGTGTAGAGAGTAAAATAACAAACCACCCTAAATGTGGCAGAGCTTTTACTACCTGCGTTTTGTCATTCTAAAAGTAGATTACTGGCAGTAATGCAGTTATTCAATAAATGCGATACCTTAATAATCAATTTTTTAATGCCATATATGGTGTGTAGTTTTATTTATGATCATTCCCGAAATAAATTATTCTTGATTCCGAGATTATTAAAAGGGATTTGTCTTCGTTTGAATGCATTGATTACTGTTTGGAAGCTTCACATATTTCCAAGGAAAAAGATCTCTTTTATAATACATAAATTAATTGTATACATTTATTAATTTAGAAACAAAACAGAGAAAAATTATACAGAATTTGGAAAGATGATCAAAAATAAGAACAATCTTGTTGGTCTTAGCAATAGATAGAGGAATTTTTTAAATAATTTCTAAGTTTCATGATTTTATCTAAAATCTAGATTAAGAAAATATGAAGTGTGCAATTCTTATTGTCAGAAAGATCATAACTAATGTAAGTAATTTTAATAGTTAAAGAAAAAGGCTACAAAAAGAAAAGAATACTCTCTTCATACCGAAAAATTAAAAAAAAAATATTATAATTTAAAAAACTGCAATCTTAAAATTAAAAAGACAAAATTTCAAGAGGTTAAAGCATAAAAAATAACAGTTTGTGGTGCGTCTCAGTGACTGAACAATTTTGAAAATTAATTTTATTCACATTATATTTTTTAACAAACTATTTGAGAATCAAAAGGGTTAAGCTGTTAGAGTCTTTTTTATTGTAATATTGTTTTCAAAATTGTATCTTTGTATCTGCTTTTTAGTGAACTAAAAAAAAAATTACTTTTTTTAATAATTTTTCCAAAAAAAAACTTAATATAAATCATAATTCATTATTCTATATATTATGGAACTTATGATCAATATTTTTGAAATTCTCTTAAAGAATCCTTTTTCATATGAAATAAAATTTTATTTCAAACATTCGATTACATAGCAATTAAATTTTGAATAAATATCAAATATTGAGTTTTCATCGGTAATAACCTCAAGGAATTTAAAACTTCAGCATATTAAGAAATGAAAAAAAATCAAAGAAACATTCTATATATATACATTTTTATTTTTCCATAAACAACATCTAAAAATTCGAACTCGAAATTTTGACAAATTTATATTTTTCAGACTTCCCATGAATCCAAAAAGCATAATTTTGGAAACATGTTTATTTTTCTATATGCATGGTAACTCAAAAATGCTTTGAGATGAAGTGAGGAAATTTCTTGATATAGATTTATATCCAAATTTGGAGGATTCTTTTGAATTTTAATGAAATCTATTTGGATGAAGTTTGTTAATCCGGTTGTTCCAATATCACATAATGAAGGTAACTGTGAATAAAATTACCCACTGGTTTAACTCTAAAATTGAAATAAAGTTTATCAATAGTTTTTTTATACGTAATTTGCTTCAGAATAAAAGCAGTAACTCGAACCTCAACAATTATATACATTCAATTTAGCATTAGACCTTCAAATTTTAATTTCAATTGGTCAGAAAAAAAATCTCCAAAATACAAACTTGATTTCTGAATCATGTGATTTAACCAACAGTCAACGATTAATCGCCCTAGAGCTCAAAGCTTAAACCAAAGGTCAATATTTCGCAATTTCTTTTCACCATTACCTTACAATTATAAACAAATATCAACTTTCTTTCATCTGAAACCCAAGTGAGATTCAGAAGATAAACATTTAAGAACTTTTATGGCTATGTACCTCAATAGTTTTGAGGAGACCACCCAAATTAATTATAAATATGTAATCTGTAAGAAATTTTATACAATAAAAAAGTAGGAAAGTAAAGAAGAAAGATTACTGGAGCGTTGAATTAAAAATGAAGAATTATTCAATCATACAATAAATATAAAACATTTCTTAATCCAGAAATATTATAAGCGATTTAAAATTCTTCGAAAAATAACTTAAAAGTAAATATTTGGTCTTGTTTTCATGAGCTATAATTAACAGCTTTAATAAAAATTAACAGTTTAATTAAAAATTAACAGATTAATTAACAGCAAAATTAACAGCTTTCATAATCAAAAAATAATAAAATATTAAGGAAATAAATTAATGTAATTTTTAACTATCTAACTCATGCGAACTTGTTTAGTAATTTAAAATAACCAGATAAATATATCTTATTATTAAAAAATTATATCATACATTACTTTTAAGAAAACCACTTACCGTCAAACAGACTTTCTCCCTGACTAGAATTATTCAAATTCCTCTGTTCTCAAAACTTTCGTGATCTTTTAGTATCGCAACTAATCCGAAGAGAGACATTACTGGTTCCAAATATCTTCTATTTATAGAAAGGCTTAAACTGTAGACAGTTTCTCTGTTGTATGAACGGATGTATCTGGTATTGAACTGCTTGTTAGAAATATTTTCGAAACTTCAATACATTTTCCATTTTAATTGTATTTCCTGAGTCTGCAATCAGTAAAGATAAACAAAGCAATGCTGCCTCATCTAAATTTCCCCTCCATTATCAAAGAATATTTCGCTTTTATGTATATTTTCTCCTCAATTCTAAGAGCCAAACGGTAGCAATGTTAAGAGAATTTTATCGAAACCAAAAATGCAGCTTTTAAATTCGTTTTTATTTGTTAAAATTAGAGACATATCAGAAAAAATAAATCGAATTGAAACTCATTTAATGTGAGCAAGTTTTAATTGTAAAATTACATTAAAGAGTTTTTGACCAATATTGCGAAGATGACAATACAGTTTTTTTTTTTTCGCCGATCAAGAATATCATTTGTACATTACAAAAAAAATTTGTTGAATGATCTAGATTTTAAGAAACAATGCGATTATTATTGAAAGATCATGAAACCTGTTTCATAATACAATTTCCTTTTTATTCGTAAATTTTAGAGTCACAAAGATTCCTTCAGTTACTAACTTTATTTATTTATTTTTTTGTAAAATGGCAAGCTGTTTAAATTTATTTTAGTTTTATCTACAATAAAACATGGTTGCATTAGCTTCATGGTTCCATAAATTTCATCAAATATTATTTTTTATTTTAAAATTTTAATCATTTTTATATTTTTTAAAATCATTTATGAGAAAGGAAAGACATTAAAAACTCGTTTCCCTGCAGGTTGTATGAAGCAGCAATAAACAAAGGTAAAAAAGAATATTAAACTGATTTGACTAGTTGTTTTATTTTCAGACTGTCTTTACCACAAACGGGAATGGACAGAAAAAAATTGATGTCACTTTACTACACACACACACACACAAAAATGTGTTAGTGAGAAAGAAATAATAAAATTGACTGATATATTCTGCTCCTACATGTGCTATAAAAAAGTCATAAAATGGTGAATATTTACTGCATTTCAATAATTTATAAAATTTTTTAAATAACATATGATATTCCATGAAAAAATTCAAGAAGCGGAAATAAAATTTAATTTAAGCGTATTTGCAAAGATTAAATAGTTTTTGACCTTTTTTAGCATTTTTCACATCATTTCGCTAACAAATAAAATGTTAATTTAATAGTATGCTATATATATATATATATATATATATATATATATATATATATATATATCTATATATATA